>VTFQ01000640.1:597500-601328 GCA_036281575.1 Ancherythroculter nigrocauda
TTGCTGTTCTGTTAAGCACAGGTAAAGCGGAACATTATACACACATCCTGCTTAAAGCAAATACACTTACTAAAGGAAGTCTGAAGTAAACATACCTTAATTCTTTAATCATTCTGATGCTATTAATCAACCCATAGAACAATTAGAAGTCCAATTCCCTTAAAGATCTTACATCTTTAGAGATACCTGATGTTTTAAATATCAAGCGCTCTTATAAAAGATAACATTTATAAATATAAATGAACAAAAATCAACTAACAGAAAAAATAAGCAGACCTTACTGTTTCTGTATTCCAAAAGGATCTGATGTGGATGAAGACTGGAAAGTTGTGTTAGATCCTATTTTCTGCTCTTTCTCTCACGTCTCCTATGGTCATGGAAATGAGTCTTCACAAGTCAAATTTATAACCAACCCTTGCCTGTCTCTCCCTTTTCCCTGAACTTCTTTGTCCATATATTCCTGTCATCTTTTTGTTGTCTTATTTTATGTGGAATGAGATATAAGGAAGTGCTCATGGTGCTCATCTTTTGTGATGCTATCGGTCAAATTAGAGCTCACAACTCATCCTGATATCTGATATACAGGAAAATGTGCTCACATCTTCATTACCATTACCAGAATATTATACATTGTCAGTGTGGGAGGATGAAGTAAATATCAGTGAAATAGGTAATAGGTTGTGAATCTCTATTTATTCCAACATAAATAATGAAGAACAAGTTCCAACAAAGTGTTGGAATAAATGTTTCAATCAAATAAGACATAAATTGCCATTTATAATCTGATATTATATTATATTATATATTCAAAAATATAATACAAAGACGTTAGACACAATAAATGAAAAAAAAACATCATCTGTTTACATCTTCATATCATATTTTGTGTATATTTTAGATTTAAATTTATTATAATATTTAGCTTGGGCACTGTTTGTACAAAGGTATATTATATATGTTTAAAGTCTTTACTTTATACCTTCTACCAAGGCTCAGTTTCAAAAGCCCTCATTTTAAGCTAGAACCGCTAATGAGACTGTGTTATTATTGTAATATTGTAGCCCATGCGAGCTGCACGTGACAGGTTGTGGTATATGACTTGCTTTCGGTGTTCAAAACATTCTGAGAACTCTGCAGCGAGCACCGCATTCATCTGCCTTTCTGCTGTTTTTCTGAATTCTGCACCTGTTTGTGTGCAGGGCAGCAGCTCTGTTTTCATGAAAAAAGATAAAGAGTTGCAAAGGGGGAAACCCTCTCTTTGGAACATCCTTTTCCTCTTAAATGGAAAACTAGTAGGTCTACTTTGATACATTGATCGTCCACCTCAGATTACATTTGACCTACTAATTTCTGTTACGGGCATAAAAACACATCTGGATACAAAAAAAAAAAAACCAACAAAAAAAAACATGCATTTTCCGCAGGTCCCTCACTCAGTTACATACTGTTTATGTGTTAAGATATTCTCGCTTGCTATGCTGAGCGTAAAAGGAAGGGTGGTTTGAATTTTAATGAGACCTTAAGGCATCAGCATGATAGCTGACAGATAAAAAAGGAATTCAGTCAATGAGCCTGGTTGAATGACTTTTTTGTCAGAGCCATTTTAAGTTTCATTATTTCTTCTGTTGAACACAATTAGGCATTTTTAATAATACCCTGGTCACTCTTTACATGCATTTACAACAAACAGATATGGGACTTTTCAAACTTCAAAAAAAATGCTAAAGCATGCTATAAAGAATCGATTCATGTGTTATTTTCCAAGTCTTATGAACAAAATGTAAATTGTTTTTCACTGCTGATCTGCTAACCATTGTGAAGATCATTGAGTCACTGCGAGTTGAGTTGAACTCAAGAAGTGAATAAAATCCGATGGCTCATTGAGGCCTCCATTGTCAGCAAGACAATTGACACTTTCAATGCCCAGAAAGCTACTAAAGACATATTTAAAACAGTTCATCTAACTACAGTGGTTCAACCTTACTGTTATGAAGCGAAGAGAATACTTTTTGTGTGCCACAAATCTGTGTTTCGAATCAGTGGTTTGGATCGCATCAAACTGCCAAAGTCACATGATTTCAGTAAATGAGGCTTCATTATGTCTTAAATGTTTTGAAATATCAATGGTTCATCACTGGGGGGCGTGACTTTGCAGTTTGATACACTCTCCGAAACAAAAGATTCGAAAAAACTTCGAAATCACCCATCACTTGATATCATTGAATAAAGTCGTTATTTTGTTTTTTGGTGCAAAAAAGTATTCTCGTCGCTTCATAACATTAAGGTTGAACCACTGTAGTCACATGAACTGTTTTAAATACATCTTTAGTAGTTTTCTGGGCATTGAAAGTGTTAATTATCTTGCTGTCAATGCAGGCCTCACTGAGCCATCGGATTTTATCAAAATATCTTAATTTGCATTCCGAAGATGAACGAAGGTCTTACAGGTGTGGAACGACATGAGGGTGAGTAAATAATGACAGAATTTTCAGCTTTGGGTGAACTAACCTTTTAAAAATTCAAAATTTACCACAGGCTTTATTTTACAATCGAAAAACCCCATAGGAAAATCTCGAAGGGTTCTGGGTTCTGACGTCATATCTGCACTACTCTATTTTGTTTGTTCCTCACAAAAATCTACTATATTGCTTCAGAAGACATGGCTTGTTTTTGCATGCCATTTGTCATTTGGAGCTTGACATTCATTGCCATTATACTGAAGAAAGTGTGCAGGATGTTCTACAAAATTGGGTTCCATGGAAAAAGGCAGTGAAAATAGCTGTATTTTCTTTGCACTAAGGAATAAAATGTATTTGCAATAAATGTAAATAGTTGTTAGATACTATTTATACATAGTGCAAAGTGGCAGATACTGTATTGTAATACATTATAAAACAGTACGCAATAATAACAACATATTCAGTGTATATGATTATATTAAAATCATAAATGGATGCCACTTTATTGGGACATTACCTAAAGGACTCCTCTACCTTAAGGGATAGTTCACCCAAACATGAAAATTTCATCATCACTTACAAATTGTTCCAAACCTGTATGAGTTTCTTTCTTTTGTGAAAAAACAAAATAATATATTTTAAAGATTGTTGGTATCAAACAGTTGACGGTAGCCATTGACTTCCATAGTAGGAAAAAAAAATACTATTGAAGTCAATGGCTACCATCAACTGTCTGGTTACCAACAATCTTCTTTGTGTTCAACAGAAGAAAGAAACTCATACTTTGGAACAACTTAAGGGTGAGTAAATTTTCATTTTTGGGTGAACTATCCCTTTAACCCTACTGATTAAACACTTTATTCCCACTGTTACCCCACTGTTTTATTCCCACTTAATCATTTTTGTATTTAAAATAAATGCCTCTCCAAGCTGATATGCGATGGGAAAGGGGAGAAGAATGAGTGCCTGATAAGTGCATGACTGTTTACAGAGTGGTTAATTCACAAGGCTGAACTTTATCTTTCTGGTTTTGTATTTCTTTCCTCGTGTTTCCCGTTCTGTGTTATACAAGCTCCTTTTGAATTAAAGGGTATATCGCATTCTGAATGAGGAAGGCCATGAAGGGATTCTTGTTTGTGTTACATCACTCTTCACTGAATTAGAAAACCACTTGTGGTCAATGTCAAGTTGCCCACCAGCCTGCTGTATTTCATTTAGTGAACAGCAGGGGCAGTAAGTACCTCATGCACGTTTACCTAAACCGCTCCACCCCCACAAGTGTGCACTGTAATGCTTTCTCACAGAACGCAGAACGTCATTCCATATGATTCATAACCAGACAGGTGACATTATACTTGGTGACAAATGT
>VTFQ01000641.1:0-202876 GCA_036281575.1 Ancherythroculter nigrocauda
TTCAACATCTACAACAAAAAAACATATTGACCCTAAACTTTTGGATATGAAGCTGCTAAGCCGCTATCATTATCTCAAAAATGAGATAATGATATTGATCGAATGCTTGCTAAATACTTTCAAATACTGCAAATCCGTTAAATCCCAGCGTCAGCCCTAAACGCCACTTCCCTTCAGCAAGCCTCTAAGTCCACAGAAGAACCAATCGGAAGATGCTAACTGAATTCTATGATTTTAAGATGAATGATGGTGTGTGTATGAGATGCTTTTAATTGCAGAGCTGCAAGTTTTTATCATGTTTTGTCCATCCTTACAGTGGCAATGACAGGATTTCACAAGTAAACACAACAGTGTACCTTTTGCTGCTGTAAAACTGACAGAAACCGACGTTTTACTATGTCTTGTTGTCCAAAGAGGTGGACTTAGAGATTTTTGCAAAAATAATTCTTAAATACCAATGAAATACTGGGACGTAACAATTGACTAAAGTGATATTTTTGAAAACAAGGCATTTCAATAACTGACTAATATCCTTTTCATTGCTATTAAAGTGAAATTACTGAACCTAAACATAGGAGCCTGATACAAAATGCTAATTTAACAGAAAACATGTCAGACAGACATGACAGACTGTTTTTGCATCTGAACTCTTCATATATTTGGCAGAATTCTGATTTAAATACCTGGGATAGTGTACGAGAATATACTGTAAACTGTATCATATTTAAACTAGCAGCCTGTAGTTCACTGATCTGTGATTTAAACTGAAGCATGATCTCTGTTGTCAAACTGCACTTTTCATTGCTTTTTGTAGCTCCTTCAGCCATGCCAATGCAAATGCCAGTGGCAGTGCCAGAGTCAGTGCCAGTGCCAGCACCAGCATTAGTACCAGCTGTTGCCACGGCAACACCTGCACCTACCGTTCAGGCCCCAGTGGCCCTCGCTGCAGTCGCTCAGCTCCTCCAGGGCACAGGGGGTGTAGAGGTAATAGACAACGCTCAACTCAAATTTTATTTATAAAGCACTTTAAAAACAATAAATATGTTGTACATAAATAGCTTAAGGTTCGAAAAATAAAAACAATCTGAGATTTAATCTGAGATGCTTGTTTCAGTTACAGCAGCTGCTCCAAACTCTTCAACAGGCCGGAGGGGCGGGGCTTCCTCAGTCCACTGCCCCGCCCACTGAGCAGAAAACATCATTAGCTAAGGTAAATCATCTACTTAAAGGGTTAGTTCACCCAAAAATGACTTGCTCAAAATTATCCTATGATTTACTCACCCTCAAGCCATCCTAGGTATATATGACTATCTTCTTTCAGACGAACACAATTGGAGTTATATTACAGTTTTTCTCAGTCGCTTTGGTACATTTCTCAGATCAGAATTGAAATTCTCAAAACTACCTGTTCAATTCTCACATCATTGTGTCACTTGTGCACATCAAAAAAGCAGTTTCTCATTTCTTTGAACAAGTTGCAAATGCTTTGGTACATCCATGCAAATGATTATGTACAATTCTCTGTTGTTTCCTACATTATCAGTTGCTTATGTCATGTTGATCAAAATGTATTATATTGGGTCTCTGTTGAATAGTCTCACCCCCACAACATTTAGGCACAAGCTCATAGCATAAGTCTTTACATGCAAAATGGTTGAACAAGTTATCATAATATGTCAAGCATATTTCTATACTTTCTATATTTCCATTAGACTAAATCTGTCCTGAATTGGTAAATTGCTCCCAGGTGAATCTTGACTTTCTCTAACGACATGACTCAATGACTCAATGACATGTTCTGTCAATAAAATACAGTACAAACAGTAAGAGAGTAAATTTGAATCTTTTCCATTCTCTTGCAATTACACTCACACATACACTAAGATGTAACTTATAATTGACAATAATTGTCATCAAAACTTTAGCCATAGTTTCCATCAGAACGTCCCTCCAGAGTAAATGGTTATATTGAGAACATGACTAAACAATTTGACTGTCTTATCCGTACACAATGACACAAGGACTTGTCATTCTGATGGCACTGACATGTTCATTGACACAGATATTTACTTTTGAGAGATGAACTAAGGATTTTGAGTAAGAGAGTGGCTTTTGCAGGTTATCCATGGTGTTTTGCTATTTGTACAAATTGTTTTGAGAAATGCACTTACTGTTTTGCAAATTGTGAGTTTGATTCGAGAAATGTACCAAAGCGACTGAGAAAAACTGTAAAAATATCTCTTCCAAGCTTTATAATGGAAGTGAACGGGGGGGTGTTTTGAAGCCCAAAAAAGCACATCCATCATAAATATAAAAGAAGCTTATTATAGTTTATAAAGATTTAAATGTGGATATTTTTCTGACAAAAACCCATCGCTTTGCTTTAGATGGCCTTTATTAAAGGGTTAGTTCACCCAAAAATGAAAATTCTGTCATTTATTACTCACCCTCATGTCGTTTCACACCCGTAACACAAATTAAGATTTTAGTTGAAATCCGATGGCTCCGTGAGGCCTCCATAGGGAGCAATGACGTTTCCTCTCTCAAGATCCATTAATGTACTAAAAACATATTTAAATCAGTTCATGTGAGTACAGTGGTTCAATATTAATATTATAAAGCAACGAGAATATTTTTGGTGCGCCAAAAAAACGAAATAATGACTTATATAGTGATGGCCGATTTCAAAACACTGTTTCAGGAAGCATCGGAGCACAATGAATCTCAAACCCCATTCACTACCATTATCAAGCTTGGAAGAGCCAGGATTTTTAATATAACTCTAATTATGTGTGTCTGAAAAAAGATAGTCATATACACCTAGGATGGCTTGAGGGTGAGTAAATCATGGGACAATTTTCAATTTTCATCTGTTTAAGGAATAAATAGAGTGGAATCTTGAAGATATCAGCCTTATCTTGCAGTTCGTATGCTATATATAAACCACAGAACGAATGCATGGTTTGGAGCTGTTAATTCACTGCCTGTAACATTGTGTTTCTGGTTTGACTCAGTCTCTGCTGGACCGATTTGATTATGATGATGAACCCGAACCTGTGGAGGAAAAGACTGAACCAGCCCCCGCTGCTCCTATTACCATGTAGGACATAATAAACTCTCATTCCTCTCTGATCACATACAGTAAAATATCATTTGACCTCTTCCACCCCCAATATTGATTTAATATTGTCATTGTATACAGAAACCTCCCTCCAGAATTACAGCAAGCCCTGCAAGCTCATCTTCTGAGTCAAATCGTTAACCAGGTATTTACTCTGGCCTAAAGAGCTTCAAAGAATAAGGACGTGTCAAAAATATTGTATGCAATAAAAGTGTTTCCTCATGTCCAGACACAGATGCAGGGTCAGATGGCATCGCAGGGTCAATTGCCATCCCAGGGTCAAGTGCCATCACAGGGTCAGGTGGCACCCCAGGAGTTCCCATCGATGGTTCAGACCCAGATACCAGATAACCCTCCTCAAACCATTGATGAGACCATCATACAGCCTAGTACAACTCAGCAGCCACAGGTACAGAAATCATCTCTACACCTTTATGAGATATTAATAACTCACCAGTACAAGCAGAGCTCTTATTGAAACTCAAATTCTAAAACGATTTGTTCTGAACTTTCTAAAATCAGTTCGTCCACATTTACACAGCAGTGAGACTAAAATCACATGCATAATTCTTTTGACCCATTTCAGGATTCAGGTGAGACGGAGCGCTCGGTGCATGATGGGAGAGATCGAAGACACAGCAGACGAACAAGATCAAGGTATGTTTTGTGAGTGAGCTACAATGTAAAGTGTTTTAACTAAAAATATTTTAGTCAACCCTCTACAATGAAAGTAAATCGCTTGCATATGCAACTAAATTTTCATGCTAGGCCACTAAATAATGTCTATCATTAGCCATTGGCTAATAAATTGTTAGATTTCTCTAAGCAGTCTTTGAGTTAGAGGCTATGTATATGTTTAGCACAGATATATTTTGCCTTGACTCATCTTGAACACTCTGACTGGGCACTTAAGAGTTTTGCTCTGTCTTTAAAGCGCACTATTCCAATTCATGTCAATGGATGCGCAGCATATTTGACACTCCGTAAACTCTAGTGTGAAGGCGTTGAACATGAATATTAATCACGTTGAATGCAGACATGTGATATTCATTAACCCAGCAGCTCATCAGAACTTAATGTATTTTAAAATGTTATTAGTAGTAGTATTATCATATCAGTATTATTGTTAGTTTTAAACAGTGTTATTAAAAACGCATTAAGCCACGAAAGAGATACTGTTCCAGGCGGCCTCGTTTGCGCGCGTTTTAAGACGGGGCAGAATGAGGATAAGCGAAGTATACTGTAGTTTTCAGATACGCGCCTAACCGGTCAAATAAACTATACACACGTCGAAATGCAGTTTTGACGATTATACTCGTGAACATAGTCAGTTATGTCTTAAATCTGTTCAAACAGTTGAGAAAGAAAACGCACGTGTAACAGTACACTGGATCCGTGCAGCTCTTAAAGTGACGGCAGCCTAATAAATCTGCTGCAGTCATTAAAGGTGCCCTAGAACCCTTTTTCACAAGATGTAATATAAGTCTAATATAAGTCATATTATATAAGTCATTCAGGGTGTCCCCTGAATGTGTCTGTGAAGTTTTAGCTCAAAATACCCCATAGATTTTTTTATTATTCAATTTTTTAACTGCCTATTTTGGGGCATCATTAAAAATGCGCAGATTCAGCGCGTGTCCCCTTTAAATACTCGTGCTCCCCGCCCCCAAGTTTGCAACTCTATAATACATTGCATAAACAAAGTTCACACAGCTAATATAGTGATATAGTTATTACTTTATTCAATTTCTGTTGTAGGCTATTACTTATCTGAATACCACTGTTAGTACATCTTCCTGAAAAACCTAAAGCACTGTTTATTTAATTTGTTTTTTTTGTTCTGTTGTATTTGTCAGATTTGTTTGTAATTTGACTATTAACTTATCTTCTATAACTATTTTGAGGACCTTTTACTTACATTAGTTAACCTAGTATTGGTTTTTGCTGAACTGAAGTATCGATAATTGTGATATTTAATTGATATTTAAATGTATGAAATATCACGAAATAAGACTTTGAATGTATAAATGTACTGAAATGTGTTTGTGCATAAAAACAATGTGCGATCAGTGCGTCGACAGCACACAGACTCGGTTTGTTTGCGCGTCATGTAATTAGCCTGGTTTTCTTTAGATTAGAAATTTGCAATTTCACATGCTTCGTTAATTAATTTGTGTTGCATGCATTTGGTATATTTAAGCACATACTAGTCAATGGCAACTATTGTCAAGGTGTGCATTTAATTTTTGTTGTTAGTTTAATTTGAAATGTTGTCTCTTTCCAGGTCCCCACGGAGACGATCGTCATCACACTCACGCAGATCGCGGTCCGGTTCACGTTCCCGCCGAGAACGCTCGAGGCATCATCGCACACGTTCCCGATCCAGAGAGCGCAGAGGACGCTCACCACGGCAGCGCTCAGGAGAGGAGAGACAGGGAGAAAGAGCGTGAGCGCCGACAGAAAGGACTTCCACCAATCAAGAAAGAAACTCTCAGTGGTGAGAACGCCAGCATATGTTACAGTTGTTTCTTACTACAGTGAAGTCTTACTACAACATAAAATAGAATATAGGTTAATAGATATCTTTTTTTAGCACTGATTGTAAATGTTAATTGTCAACTTATTATTATGGATCTGATATGTTGTTCAGGAGTGTGTTTGTTTGTTTGTTGCAGTGTGCAGTACTACATTATGGATCGGACAGCTGGACAAAAAGACTCAACAGCAGGACATCATGAGTCTGATGGAGGAGTTCGGACAGATCGAGTCCATCAATGTATGTATAGATCAATCAATGTACACTACCGTTCAAAAGTTTGGGCCAAGCGGCAACCTCCCCCAGTTTCCTGTGAAGCCAATACGGAAGTGACTTAAACTGCAATTCATCGACTGGCCGCTAGGGACAGGCTCCAAAAGAGAGCAGAATCTCATTGACCCCCATGTTAAAATGGCCAATTTTACAGCAGAAAATAACATGTTTATAGCTTGGTACAAATTGTGGTTTTGGTCTATACTGCTAATTTTGCCCTTCATGACAACTCTGAGGGGGGTGAATTTTTTTATAACTCATCCGTTTAAATTATATTAAGCCTTAAAGTTCGGCATAATTAAGGGCGTGGTCACTTGAGTGACAGGTGAATTGTATGCCGTCACTTTACCTCAGCTAATTCCAGCCGCTAAATTTGGCATCTTTGCCGTGTTTGTGCTTTTTTCTGGATTATTTTATGCAATTTTAAAATAATATGGCTTGCTGCGTTAATGATCGAGACTCAAGACAGATGTGCGTCTGTGTAGATGTGCACACGTGGAAGATAAACAGAACACGCGTTGTTGGATCGTGGCATTGGCTAAAAGTTTTGTTCCTAAGATTTACTGTGAATATGGCTGGAGATTATGCTTCTCAAGACACCACAAACTCCGACAGCACTGCTTGGATATTATAACTAAAATTGCTGCATTTTGAAAAATTATACTTTGTACGCGCACTCATTTGTTTGTGAGATATATCATCATATACAACATAAACGCTGCTCAGATTGCATAATTTCTTGAAGAACGATGATTGAGAGCAGATCATTCAGAAGAAATGTGATTCAAACAATGGATAATCTATTAATATTATATGGATTTAATGACAAAAAGTGCTGTTGTTTGTTTTTCAATGGACACTCATGGACATTTTACCCAAGTGCAATGGATTGGATTTATTTCGCGATCACTTTCATTATAAAGGTATTAAGTCCCGTTTGATTTTTCTGTGTTGTCGTGCAAACCCGACACAAATTACAATTACTGGTGCTGGAGCAAATTGTAAAAAAAACACCGTAGATTGACAGTAAACCTTTTGAACTTTCTAATGATATAATTTATCTTTATTAAATAATAAAGATAAGTTATATCATTGGAATATTAATATTTTAGTTAGTATCTAAGATAGATAGGTAGCTCCTTTGCCTGCTAGCATGATCACGTCGAGCTAGGTTTCAGTAACCATGGCAGTGGCACCTCAGTTCCAACTACGTCCCGCATCTTTGCCCATTTTCAGTTATCCGGGAGTGACGTGCTGCTAAGATGGCAGCGGCCTTATTTTCGCTTCAAAACTGCTCTTCAGAAATCTACGGGTGACGTCACGGACACTACGTCCATTTTTCTTTTGCAGTCTATGGTTTGGGCTCAGTAAGCTTTTTATTTTTAAAGAATTGAATACTTTTTACAGCAGGGATTTATCAACTTGATCAAAAGTGACAGTAAATACATGTTATAATGTTAAAAAATAATTTCTATTTAAATAAATGCTGTTCTTTTGAACTTTCTATTCATCAAGGAATTCTACAAAAATATGAAGCAGCACAACTGTTTTCAATATTGATGATGAGAACTATTTCTTGAGTATCAAATCAGCATATTTGAATGATATCTGAAGGATCATGTGATTTTATATTTTAAATTGTATCAATATTTAACAATACTGTTTTAACTGTATTTTTAATCAAATAAATGTAGCCTTGATGAGCAGAAGAGACTTCTATCGAAGACATTCAAAAGTGTTGAAGGGTAGTAATAGTAATAGTTCACCCAAAAAATCTATTCACACACAATTTCTGTCATTAATTACTCACCCTCATATAGTTCCAAACCTGTAAGACTTTTGCTCATCTTTGGAACACAAATTAAGATATTGTTGATGAAATCTGAGAGATTTCTGTCCCTCCATTGACAGCTACGCAACTACCACTTTAAAGCTTCAAAAAGTTCATAAAGATATTGTAAAACTAATCCATATGAATTGAGCAGTTTAGTTAAAATTTTCTGAAGAGACACAATCACTTAATATGATGAACAGGTTAAATTTAGGCTTTTATAAACATTCATCAACTCAATGTTTGCGTGTGAGAACCAATGAGGTTCATTGTCGTGTTACGCAGCACTTTTGAGCTTCAGCAAGAACCAATGAGGTTCATTCTTGTGTTATGCAGCACATTAAAACAGGTCTCTCATAAGGTTCCATTGCAGTTAGGATGCAGTTGTTGTTTAGACAGCAAGGCTGCTTACTAGATTTCGGATTAGTCTGTATGTAAAGCCTGCAGGTAAAATTTGCATCTCCTCCGCAATGGAAATCTGGCTTACAGGAATACAGATTCAAATGTGAATTGATTTTTTTTTTTTTTTTTTATGAATTCCATTGCTCATTTGTTACTTTTTTTGCATACTATTTAACATGTTTTTATTAAATATACTGTCTTTGATCCTGTGTAGATGATTCCTCCCAGAGGTTGTGCCTACATCGTCATGGTGCACCGACAGGATGCCTACACAGCCCTGAACAAACTCAGCAGAGGGGCTGTTAAAGTCAACCAGAAAACCATTAAGGTATCGTGACCAACCTTTTCTTCCTGTCAACAGTGTTTTTGGGTTAAGATGCCTGGTCAGGGTTGTTATTACTTATTTATATGACTCTCTTGAATGCATTTAGCACCCGCTTTTATCAAAACCAGGAACATAACAAGCAGGTCATCACAGAACCAACAATATTTATAGTTTTTTTTTTAAAAGAGCCATATTATTCCCTTTTACAAAGTCTTGGTTTTGTTTTTGGGCTCTACTAGAACAGGTTTTCATGCTTGAATGTTTACAAAACACATTATTTTTCCCATATCTGACATTGTTGCACTCCTCTCTTCCCAGTCTGTCAGTAATACTGTTTAGTTTCTCTATGAAGCCCCTCCTTCTGAAAAGCACAGTGTGCTCTGATTGGTCGGCTGGATCAGTGTGTTGTGATTGGTCAACCGCTTCCAGTGTGTTTGGGAAATGTCCCGCCCCTTACCATAACCGCGAGTTTCAACACAATACTAACTCAACCAACCAGGCCCCGCCCCTTTATTCTGCATATGCCTTGGGCGGGAATTATTTAAATGAGGAATATTGTGACATGTTTGTTCCCAGAAGAAAACTCAAGACTACAATGGAGGCGTTTCAGGGAGTTCAGAAACAGTGACACTGATATAGAGAGTAACTCCCACTGGAGGAACTTTGTAATTTTGCAGAGCTTTTTCATGCTCAAACAGCAACATTACACACTAAAGACAGATAAACATGGAAAAAAGCCTAATAGGTCTTCCTTTAAACAAAAGTTAGATTAGGAAACAACACGTAATTATGAATACTTCATTTGGCTTTCAACGTATTTGTATAATTGACCTGCATAGCTTAGCTAGTTTTATGTCTCACATCACTGCACTTTCTTCTCTCGTAAATAATTTATTGGGTAAGAAGAGAATGTTTCTAATGATTTTCAATGAATACGCTTCCAAAAGCACACATCCATTCTTTAAATGTCAACCATGCAATATTTGTGTTTGTTGGATTACTTGCGTTACTGTATTGATTGTCCCAGATTTCATGTTTGCATGTGTAGTAGCACCACATGCTTGTTTTGAATCTACGAGTGGGCAGTTGTTTGACTTGTTGTCCTTGATCAGATCGCATGGGCATTGAATAAGGGCATAAAGACGGACTTGAAGAAGTACTGGGATGTGGAGCGGGGCGTCACTTATGTCCCCTGGGAAAAAGTGAAACCCGATGATATTCTCAGTCTTCAAGAAGGAGGCATGCTTGACTCTGAAACGCTCAAATCAGGTAAACACCCACATATGACATTTCCTTACATGTACCGCTTCTAGTACATGGTTTAATTGTATTATCATGTTTTATTGCCTAATGTCAAAGGACAATGTAGGTGAAATTTTGTTTTTAAAATGACTTTAATTTGATCTTTAGAGTGGAGAAGTGCTGTGGCCAAGCTGGCTGTGCCAGTAACAGAAGGACCTGAAGGAAAACAGGAAGATGGAGCTGCACTACCGTCGGTATCACAGGTAAAATACGAGGGGTTTCCTACAGAACTCCTCAAGGGTGTTAGGTGTCTCGTTCAACTTTTCTGCTCTCGTTTTGTCACGCCTTTGGCATATGGGAGGCAAACAGTGTTTGTGTGTTCTTTGCTTTGCACTGACGGTTTACTGGTGCATGATTGCCATCATTTCTGGCAAATGAAGAGCCATAGAGCACAAAATAAAGCAAGGTTAGTGTCATGACTGTCTAGTTTTCTTTCCGTGTTTCAGCAACATCGCTTTCAATGACAGTTTTTGTCAAAACACGGTCAGTGTCCCACTACTGTTATATACTAGAGATGATTTTGCATAAATTTGTTTCCGTATTGAGCA
This sequence comes from Ancherythroculter nigrocauda, assembly GCA_036281575.1. Lineage (NCBI taxonomy): Eukaryota > Metazoa > Chordata > Actinopteri > Cypriniformes > Xenocyprididae > Ancherythroculter > Ancherythroculter nigrocauda. The sequence goes on from VTFQ01000641.1 coordinate 10,339, forward strand.
AATCAGTAATGGTTGACATGTTGCAAACACTCCTCTAAATCTGTCATATGTGTTTTTAGATGGACCAGGTTGCTTTTTAAGAAACTTTTGAAGACTTGATAATAGGGCTGCCCCCTAATAATCTACTAAATGTTAGTCGACAAGAAGAGGCTTGGTGGACTACATTTTAATTAGTTAGTTAGTCGCATATATAAAACTCCACAGGAATTGGAGAAGTCACGCCGTGACAGATCTTTAACACTGCTCTGGTCCATGCGGTAATCCAGAAAGTGTGGGAAGCAAACATTCATTAAATGATCCTCATACAGGACTTATCATTTAAAACATGTATGTAATAGTCTAACGTTAGCCACACATGGCCGCTCGCTCTAACGTTAGTGTAAACCTTTTACATGAAATATTTTGTGTTATGACCTGAGTTTTCATTGGCTGATTGTCCGTCCACCTGATATTTCTCTTTTACGTGTTTTAGTTTGCTCTGTAAATTCGTGTTTATAATTTATTTATGTCCTACATTTTGAAAAAAAAATATATATTTTTTTAAGAGAAGGCTGTTATTATAGGTTATTAATTTAGTTTGCTTTCTGATCTCAGAGAAGTTCATTGCCGATGTTGGTGCGGCAAGCTTTATACACATGCTTAATTTATATTTTAAATGCCCGACTAATCGACTAATGGCTTAAATGAATGACTAACAGTCGACTAGGAAAATCGGGGGCAGCCCTTCTTCATTCTAGGAGTTAGAGCTGCACGATTAATCGTTAAGAGATTGCAATCTCGATTCAAACTCCCACAGATCTTATTCCTAAATAATGATTTGGCTATTTCTATTAAACCTTTGGAAAGGACGATCACAGCAATTAAAATCTGCGTTTGCAGTTGTTACATATAGGTATGAAACCGCTTTACCACACAGTATCATTATTTGTGTTGCAATCATTCAAATTATCACAGAAGCACTGGATAAAAGATTATAGTTCAGATATAAACACTGATGTCTATGGTAGCATATTTCTATCAACATAAAGGAAATCACTTTTTGAACGAAACTTGACACTTCAAATAAAGATTGTGTCAATTACATCGTTACACCTGTAAGTGGCAACAAGTGACTTAAAAAAAAAAAATTGTCCTTGAATCATTCATTTAACATGGAGCACATGACATGCAGGAAAAAAACAGTAGGCTAAATCATGTGCACAATTTACTAATTTGTTCCCTCAATTTATAAATCATGTGCATGATTTCCTAATTCATTCACTTGATTTGCTAAATCATGCACGTGATTTATAAATCGAGAGAACGAATTAGTAAATCATGCACATATTGCAAATCGAGGGAATGAAATAGTAAATTGTGGGCACGAATTACTTTTTTTTCCTGCATGTCATGTGAGGTGCTCCATGATTTAAACATTTAAATATTCATTCAAATGAATTCAATTCAGTGCAATTCACATTTATTTGTATAGCGCTTTTCACGATACATATCATTTCAAAGCAGCTTTACAGAGAATGCATGTCAACATTACAATTTAAAGAATGCAGTTAGCAAATAATGTAATAATTTAGGCAATTAATTTACAATCGCTGAACTAAAATGAACTAAACATTTTTTTAAAAGACGGTAATTAACATTTTGTCAGAACCTCTAGTAAATTACCTGTTATTGTGTTATATGTTGTCTATTCACAATCGTGGGAAAATAGTGATCTCTATTTTAAGCAAAAAAATCGTGATTCTCAATTAGGAGTGTAACAGTACACAAAAATGATGGTTCGGTATATGCCAGTCAGTCACAGTTTGGTATGTTTTTAGTACAGCATGGGGTAAAAAAAAAAAAAAACATTTTATTTTATATTAAACAGTGGTTTACTGAACAAACCATGTCTTCTTAAAAAAAAAAAAAGTCTGTCAATATTGCTGCAACCGACAGCAACATACACTGCCATTTATGGCGCTGTTGTAATTGGGGGAAGAGATTTGAAGTGCTTTGACTTTTGCGTGCGAAATCTGCTGTCTATTTGATGTGCATGTGGCACTCGTCTGTGAAGATAAACTTAGACTCGCTTGCTGTCAAAATAATCCTTTACGCAAATGGAAGTACTTGCGTGAATTACAGGTAAGTATACAACCGTAAGATTAAAGTTGAGGAAAACACGTCTCAAACACATTATAAAAAACGCATGCATCTGGACAGTAGGGCAAGCCACACAGGTTTTATTTAGTTTGAAGCATGTATCTCATTTAAGACAACTTGGATTGTGCGCTTATCCGGCAGCAGCTCACAGTGTGTCCTTTATTTTTCAGATGTGTTTCAAAGTATATCAATATAAACAATATTGACCCGTCCGAGGGGGAGTTTGAAATTCCGTTAGGCACACAGAGAAATTGTGCACTTGCAGTAATTAAAACTATTCTTTCGATACACACATGCACCAAACCGTTTGGGGTGTAGCGGTACGGTAACTTTCTGTACAAATACGTGTACCAACGTCATACTCTGTGGATTACAAATGTTTTGTTACATGGATTGCTGCTTAAACATGAACCAGAAGATGATACTTGATCAAAAACTCAGCACTTTATTAGTAAATATAATTTTCTGACTTATGATTTGACCCAAAATGTTTGTGAGAAAAGGACGGCGTCAACGAGCAATACAGTAGCACAGCACAGAGAGACTATGCATAATTAATTTGTTTTTTTCTCAGTCATGACTTATTTTTTTGACCTTGACATCATTTCTTGACAAAAAGTATTACAGCAATTCATCCGACTATCATTCTTGTACAGTTGGCATAAATATTTTCTGCATGTTTTCATTTCCATTGTTTAGTTGCTATATAAAATGGAACACACACAAAGTGGGGCTCTATCAGAAGTGCCTTTTAAATAAATAAACTGGAATTTTATAGCATTTCTTTGTAAAGAATATACATGATGCACAGCACAATTCGGTACATTGGGTGCTTCTGTTAAGGTGGCTGAAGACCAATAGAAACTGTTAAAATAGTTTACTGTTCTATGCTATATCTACAAATGATGTTCACTGGCACCTCACATGATTGCACTCCATAACACACTGAAGCTCAGAGGTGGCCAGGAACCAGGGGTTTAGGAATCACTTTAAAGGGAAACCAGACTTTTGGTGCATCACTGGTGGATTTAGACAGAAGGCAGAAGAACAATTGCTGGGAAAACCAAAAGAGGACAACAGGTGGGTTCAGGGAACGCAAGGAGAATCAATCATAGGCAGTCATCTTAATATGATATACCATTATATTTCATATATTTTTGTTTACCTTAGATTAAGAAGTTTGTGTGTAGAAAAAGATGTTTGAAATAGTAACTGTAAACAATGTATAGGTGGAAACCTACAAGAAGTGTATAATAGTATCATTTTAAATAGATTTTTATCATTTGAAAATGTATCTAACTTCACTACAAGCTACATGACTAAATGTGCTGCATGAAGCTATTTCAGAGTTTTTGTTAGTGATGTGTGAAACATTAAAAGCTATCATTTGTTTTAGTGGGTGTATTCAGACAAAAATCAACTTTACTTGTCTGTATGAGAGTCTTCGGGGAAATTAGGAAAATGGAAAGCGTACAGGAAAAAAACAACTCTGAAAAAGGTACAAATTTAAAACGTAACCTGTAGCGAGTAACATTAGAAGCTTGTACACCGTGTTGAACCTAATGAACTTCGTTATTGGCAAATATTTGAATGCATTTGTAGGTTTGGAGTTATTTTTGCACATCATCCAGTTCTCTGAAATGTCACCATTTCACCCAAAAATGGAAATTTTCATCATTTACTTACCCTCAAGTTGTTCCAAACCTGTAATTTTCTTTGTTCTGCTGTACACAAAAGAAGAATGTTTGTAACCAAGCAGATCTCACCCCCCCATTGACTACCATAGTATTTTTTCCCCTACTATGGTTGTCAATGAGGGTGCAAGTCTGCGAGATCTGCTTTGTTACAAACATTCTTCCAAATATCTTTGTGTACAGCAGAACAAAGAAATTCATACAGGTTTGGAACAACTTGGAGTTTCATTTTTGGGTGAACTATCCCTTTAACCCCTGAATCACTCTGACCATTTCAGTCAGTCAGTGAGTGAGCGAGTTGTTTGACCGATTCAGTGATTCGCAAACTGACTGGTTTGACAGATTCATTGAACGGACTTACAAGAATTATTAGTTCACAAATGGATTTTGCTAGTCCTAATTAGACTCAACAAAACAAGAATAAACTCAACTTGAAGATAGTCTTTGTTTCAACTCACAAATAGTCAAGTCGATGGATTTCTTATAGTTTTGGATTCTTGAGTTCAAAATCTAAAACCTGCCATGACATTTGGAGATAAAGAGAAGAAAAAAAGCTCATATGACATAATAGGGCATCATGTCTGCAGTCAATAAAATGTTCTGTTAATCAAGCCAATGACTTTCTGGGACTGTAAAATCTTCAGAATTGAGATAGGAATAAAACTGTGCTGCTGAAGTGGAGATTTCTGGCTTGCTGCAGGAGGAAAAACTCATTTTGAGAAAACGGCCTTTAAAGATATGCATTGTTATTAAAATCTACAGACACTAATAGATAAACACTTAAATGTGTAGTTTGGATGTTTTCTTTCCACTATTCTGAAAGAAGACATTATGGAAGCAAAATAGTTGAAGAAAAAAAAACAAACAATGGTTTTGCCTGTAGTGTCGTGATTTAGAGTTAAGTGTTTCTAGTCTATGAAGTTATAAATATGGATATTTTTCTTACACAAACCCATCGCTTCGCTTCAGAAGGCCTTTATTAACCCCCTGGAGCTGTATGGATTACTTTTATGATGGATGGAGGTGCTTTTTTGGGCTTCATAATTGTGGTTTTATTCACTCCATTATAAAGCTGGGAAGAGCCATGATATTTTTAATATAACTCCGATTGTGTTTGGCTGAAAGAAGAAAGTCATATACACCTAGGATGGCTTGAGGGTGAGTAAATCATGGGATAATTTTCATTTTTTGGTGAACTAACCCTTTAATTGTTAAGAGGCCTTCAGTATTGAAAAGCTACATAATCTCAGATTGGTACACTACCATGCTACTGAGAAATATAGTTTAACTAATCGCTTTGATACTTGTAGGAATGCTGCTGCCCAACAGTGGTAAAGTTCCCCAGTGGTTTTTCACTGGTCTGGTGTGTGGTTTTCTAAGAAGTTAAGCAGATGATATTAAATTTTCTACAGATATTAAGCTATAGTTTAAAAACAGCTTGGTTAGTAAAAATAAACCTTTGTTCAAGCTTCGTTAAACAATCGCATAAACCAGTGGCTCTTATTTCTAATCCAACAGCATCTCACAGTTTGTATGTCTGTCTGTCTAACAACAGTTCATGGAGCTTTTGGTGATTTGATTCAGTTGTTAAATAGGCAAACATATCAGAAATTCTCACATAATCTAATGTTCATAAACTCATCAAACAGTCCAGAAGAGCTCTGATCAAACTAATGACGGAGCATATGAAATTACGCGTCGGTGAATAGGTTTTGAGAGTTCTGCGTTTGAATGGAATGAATCATCAATATTCTCCAGTGGACTCTCAGTGGAGGTGCTGGATTTCGGATCTCCTTCTACTTTGCGGTTCTATGAAGAACTCCAGTGCTGGGAAGGTAAATGGTCATTGATTCCAGGACAGTAGTTGGTAGCTGATTCCAGGGCCCTGAACTTCGCTCAGCCACATACACATGGAAAGGTAATGGCTTCATGCCAGGTTAAATGAAGTTTCACAGTTGCTCTAATTCAGTTTAGTGAAATGGTTGGGATTTTTCCACTTTTGAACATTGCAATGCAATCCATGCATTGCAGAGTTTTAAATAACGTTTTCATTGTTCAGCCAGTCCGATTCAAACCTGTGTATGAATGCATACACCTCGTTGTCATGACGGAAGCAATGACAAATGTAGATCGGAGAGATGAGGCCTTATTTCTGCTGATCTATCGCAGCGATGGCCTTGTACCTGTGGACCGAGTCTTTCATGATACAGCATCACCAAATGGTGATTGATCGGAATCGGCTGGAATCATTTTGGTCGAGCAACCAGGATATTCTGGACCGTCTGCTCTCTTTCCTCGAAGGAACCAGAGATTTGGTAAGGTGAAATTGTCTTTTACTTTGGTTCAACCGCTGATTTTAGGCCACGCTTAATGGCTATTTTATTGCGCTTTTCATACCCCCTACACAAAATATGATTTTGTGTTGATTTTGACATGCAAACCAATGGTTGAGTTTGTATAGCTGACCCAACATGGGTTGAAACAACCCAACATTTTTTAGCGAGCAATTTCTGTAAAATGACAGAAAACATCTTTTGCGCCAATCTATTAAAAAAAAATTAGTGTAAGTCAAACCGATGTTCGGAATAGGATTCTAGCAGAACTGCATACTGGGCAACATAATTGTACTGCCTACTTTTTTATTTAGTATGTGAAACAAGCAATATAAACCTCGCATGTTATTTATGTTAAAATATCTTGTCTTTGGTAGCCCAATAAAATTAGGAATCAAGAAAGAGATGGTGGTTCACAGTTGACGTTCCTGGAATACAGTTGTCCATGCAGCTGGTTTGGTTCTATAGTGCATGCTCACTTCATTTAGCAGGTATTATCTTCATATAGAACATTTGCGCAGTATGCATCCTGCAAATATACTCAGTTATATAGTTTGGGTTCAATAAAGAAGTCAATACACTGATTTTACCATAGTGCAAAGCAATATTTCTTAAAATGCATCCAATTGTTTAATACTAAAACGTTTTTATTCTCTTAACGCTTATGTAATTTGACTGCAGACTCATTCTGATCTTATGTGATTTATGCATGTTTATTTTTTTAATTTTCGCTATATACACTTAAAGAGGTCAGAATTTAAAATGTTTTTTTTTTTTTTTTTTAAATCAAACCTTATCCATGATGTAGGCTAAATGTTTAATACTAATACTTTTTTTTATGCCCTTACACGTCTAATTTGACAGATTCATTCTGTTATTGGCATGTTTATCCAATAATGTTTATCTATTTGATCTTTAATTCATAAAATTTGCAAAAATCTATTTTTTCATTGAAGGAAAAGAAAAGAAAGTGGGGTGAAAATCACATGAAATGTTTTTCTCCAAAACACGTTGGCCACCATTATTGGCACCTCTAGAATTTTTTATGAGTAAAATATCTCTGAATCTCATTCATATTTTTTTTGCCACACTAGGGTGATTATTAACATTAAATTGTCCAGCCATGATCTCCTCATCCAAAGGAGTATAAATATAAGGAAATACAAAGGCCAAATTCCCTTAATCATTCATTACAATGAGTAAAACCAAATAATATAGTTTGTTGAACTTCACAAAAGAAAGTGGCTGTAAGAAAATAGCTAAATCATTGAAAATCCCCATTTCCACTATCAGGGCAATAATTAAGAAGTTCCAATCAACTAAAGATGGGACCTGCTTCTATGGTCAGATGAAACTAAAAAAAGAGCTTTTTGGCAGCAAACCCACCAGATGGATTTGGTGCACACATGGATAAAAAGTACCCCATCCCCACGGTTAAATATACTGCTGGATCTTTAATGTTGTAGGCCTATTTTTCTGCTGGAGGTCCTGGACATCTTGACTGCTTCTGCTAGAAATCCAATAATGGGCCATAGTTGGATCTTCCATTAGGACAATGATCCAAAACAAACATCAAAACCAACACAAAAATGTGTCTCTGAGCACAAAATCAGGCTTCTGCCATGACCATCTGAGTCCCCTGACCTGAACCCAAAAGAAATTGAGGGGAGTGAGCTGAAGAGAAGAAGCACCGACATGGAGCTGGAATCTGAAGGATCTGGAGAGATTCTGTATGAAGGAATGATCTCTCTGTCAGGTGTAGACTCAGACACATAGGTGAAGACTCAGAGCTGTTATCTTGGCAAAAGGAGGTTGCAAAAAGTTTGAATAAAAGGGTGCCAATAATTGTGGCCAACGTGTTTTGGAGAAAAAACTTTTATTTCATAATGTGATTTTTTCCCCCCCACTTTCAATACTTTTCCTTCAATGAAAGGTTAGATTTTTGCTAATTTTATGAATTAAAGATCAAAAGGATAAACAATGCAGATTTATTTTTAGTCATCTTTGATCATATTTACCAAGGGTGCCAATAATTCTGATCACCATATTATTTATTTATTTATTTATTTATTTATTTTTACAGTTGCCCTAAAAAAAATCTAACCAAACATAACTCATCCAGATGATTTATAATCTGAACTAGTTAATCATCAGCATCATGGTGTTGATTACCACACATGTCACTTACATCATCTATTTTACTTGTCCTCTCACTTTATAGAAACAAATAAAAATTGTTTATTTAATTTAATTTAATTCTTTAAATGGGAAATCTGTGGGACAGGACAACAACAGGCTACATGTGCTTTACTGTTAACATGGTTTTTCCTTGTTTTTGTAAACTGAGGGATGAGTCAAAATGGTAATCAGCAGCATGATAGATTAAAAGAACAAACACTCATTTAATTTAGTCTGTTTCCTATATTTTTTTGTAAGATTGAGGACACTTTTAATAGCTGAAGTCTACCGTTAAATATTTTTTTATCAGCTTTTACTGCCATTTCAAAGGTAAATATCTTTTCTCTGCTCTGGAAGAAACAGCATTGATTTCATTACTTCTGCTATGGTTCATTAGTTCCTCATATTTGCTAAAAGACTGATCAAAACATCAGTTCATCTGCCCTGATGTCTCCACATGCTGAAGGGCTGTTTTCCTGTTTGATGTTACACTGTCAGTGATGCCTGTGTTGAGGACAGAGCTCAATGCTAGCATATGGTCCTGTAGTCAACCATTTGATCTCTGCAAAAAGAAAAAAATCCTGTGTTTTTACAACAACGAAAAAAAAAAAAAAAACTTGGCAGCTGTGGTTGCCAGAAATAATTCTATTAAAAAAAAAAAAAAAAGAAGTCCATTTTTACAGAACAACCTGTAAACAAGAAATTTTAAACCAATAAATCCAACAAGGCACACTGCTATTAAAATGTGTTTTGTACCTTTAACACATATTAACAACCACCATAATAATGCAGGTAGTAAAATAATCAAAGTTCATCAGATAAGTTTTCCACAAGCTGAAGCATATACTAGTATACAGAAGGTGAACAGAGTCATTCACACAAACACAAACACAATCATGGTAACACACATGACTCTAAAATAATGCAATAAACATTCATTAGACAACAGTAGTAACAAAAACCCCAAATAACTGACAAAACTATAAGAAACAATAATAATTTAAATGAAATACCTTCAAATGTGAAGTTTCACACTGGGAATGGGAATGACATTCTTGGAATGTCAGTTTACAGTTTTCACTGTAAATTATAGACCTTATGCACCAGAAAAACAAGCCTGCAGCCATCTTTAGAATTTTGTGTTTAAACTTCTGCTTTTGCGGTAGCTCTGTATATTTCTATGGCATCGCTGTCGAAGAGAAATTAGCTGGTGAAGTGGATTTACTTATTGTAGAATTAAAGAAAGTTATCATGAGTATTGTAATGATTGAAGCAGATGTCATAACAAATGTCAGTAGACCGGGAAGATTTTAAAATGAGCAGTTCATTCATAAATCCGTAAGAGCTTACCTTCATGCTGTGGAAATACAAACCGGAAGACGAGCGCAGCGCTGAAAAGGGGCGGGCTACATAAGGTCTGTAAGTTGACTTGTTCTTTTTTTTTTTTTTTACTTCTAAAAACTGTTCAGTATTGTACTGTAAAACTACATGAAATTTCCGGTTAGATCTTATACAGTTTTTCCACAGGGAACTTTTTCCCCCCCTTAACATTTTTACAATATTCTACAGTTAAAATGACATTTTTTTTTTTTTTGCAGTGATAAGCCATAATACATATTCGTTTAAAAACTCGTAAAAATTTGAATATTTCTTTTATTTCTTGGCCTGGTTTCACAGAAAGGTCTTACATTAAGCCAGGATTAGGTTTTTTTTCAGGACATTTAAGTAGCTTTTATAAATGTGCCTTAGAAAAAAACATTACTGGTGTGCATCTTAAGACAAAAGAGTGGCACTGATATATTGTCAGTGCAAGTTGCTTTCAGTTAAAACAGCTCAAACATGTGTTTAAGTCTGGGACTAGGCTTAAGCCTTGTCTGTGAAACCAGGGACTTATGTTTTAGCAGATTAATAGATTTTTTTTATTATTTTACCTAATGCACATTGATATCTTGCTCAGCTCGGTGCTGAATCCGGTGTTCATGAGTCTGAAGGTGTGTTCACACTTGTCAGGTTTGGTTCCTTTAAAACGAACCCTGGTGCGATTGCTCTGTTAGTACGGTTCATTTGAATAGGTGAAGCTGCCATCTGAACCCTGGTGGAACCCAAGTGGACCAAGACTGCTGAAAAGGTGGAGACCACTGAAAACGAACTCTGGTGCAGTTAGAATAAAAATATAAACGCAGCACAAACCAAAGATATGTAAACGAAACAAAAACAGGACATGATGTCACAAGATGCGACCCTACAAAAGAAAGAATGCTCAAGCATACCTGTTTTTAGTCACGATGTTGCCCATCACAGTTCAGTACAGGCTTCAGAACATCATCTTCTTGCAGCAGATCTTCGTTGCGTGTGTGACGAAGGAATTCCTGACACTGTTTTTGACTCCTTTACACATTTTTTTAAGCTTCACGTCTTCTCAGTTGTACAAAATACCATCATATGCAGGCTATGCACATGCAACGAGTGCATTTCGCCCATCACACAACATTGTTTTGGATGTTCGGTAAGTTCCGTCCCGAAATATACATCATAAAAGGAAATATACGTCATTAGGTTCGGTGTTAAAAATGTTGATGTGAATGCTAAGCGGACCGGCACTAATTTTTTTTTTTTGGGTCTGGACTAAACGAGCCAAGCCAATCAAACTATAAGTGTGAACACACCCTAACTCAGCCCATTTTTTAAACTAGCCTACAGGAAATGACTTAAAGTGTGCTTATTATGCTATTTTAAAGGTTTCTAATTTTGTTTTGGAGGTCTCCTACAATAGGTTTACATCCATCAAATGTCAAAAAAACAAACAAAAAAAAAACCTTAAAGGGTTAGTTCACCCAAAAATAAAAATTGTCATTAATTGCTCACCTTCATGTCGTTCCACACCTGTAAGACCTTTATTCATCTTCAAAACACAAATTAAGATATTTTTAATGAAATCTGAGAGATCCATAGACATTAGGGCTGGGCAATATATCGCATGCGATTCTCACACGCATTTCGTCAGTAAAGCTGGTTCCCTGATAACCGCTAAATCGCCATCGCCTGCTTTCAAATGAAGCGGCATTTAACAGATCACTGATAAGCCACGCAAATATCGCGTTCATTATCGAAGGCGATTCATCTGCGATATGACCGTGATATTGCGTGGCTTATCAGTGATCTACGGCTCTGTTTATTAAATGCCGCTCCATTTGAAAGCAGGTGATGCGATTTAGCGGTAATCAGGGAACCGGCTTTAATGACGAAATGCGCGTGAGAATCGCATGCGATATATCGCCCAGCCCTAATAGACATAGACAGCAATATAACCACCACTTTCAATGTTCACTGTGCCAGCTGCGTAACAAACTGACATGGAAGAGGATAAATTGTTAAATTAAGTCATTTTTGTTTTGGTTTTGCGCACAAAGTGTTCTCGTCGCTTCATAACATTAAGGTTGAACCACTGCGGTCACATGGACTATTTTAATGATGTCTTTAGGACCTTTCTGGACCTTGAAAGTAGTGATTATTTTGCTGCCATGGACGAGTCAGAGAGCTCTTGGATTTCATCAAAAATCTTTTAATTTGTGTTCTGAAGATGAACGAATGTGGAACTTACGGATTTGGAACGACACGAGGGTGAGTAATTAATGACAGCTGTTTTCATTTTTGGGTGAACTAACCCTTTAATTTTCTCATAATATGCATTGCACATCACCTCATTTCTCAGAGTCTGAAAACGGTTTGTTCGAAGATTGTCTCTCTAAACCCCTGCTTTCTGAGAGACTGCTCTGATTGGTCAGATGACCCAGTCATCTGTTGTGATCGGTTGACCACTTACAGTGCGTGTCAGAAATTAAACAACTATTTCCATATCTGATCTTCCTCAGCACTTGATGCACAGTGATATGAACAGTAACAATGGTGTCGGTTTTACCGTATCACTTCCAGCTTGAGTCTCGCCCTTTTGAAGTGCATCAAAGTGGATTCACAGTGCAGAAGACAGCATCTTCTCAACATGTCATTAACACAAACCAAACTCTTTCAGTCTCAGCTACTACAACTACAATGTTTGAGGGTCAAAGTAGACATTCAGGATGCCAATGAAGACCATAAGCTGGCATAAATTTGTGACATTCTTACGTAGGTCATGTACGTACAGGAAGTGAAACTGGAATTACTCCTTTCAGCAGTTCAGAATCGATTCTTTCTTCTAGGAAAAAACTTTATTGATTGTGCACTTTGATCTTTGAAACTTTGCAGACCTTTTACATTTATTGACTATAGATGTGTGCTGTTCTTTTTAGACCACACTGCCAAATTCCTTGAATTTTTGCATAAATCCTGCTTATTAAATATTTTATTTACTATTTAAAACTAATATTATTGTTTACATAAAATATGAGGCATGCATAAAATAAGCTGAAAACTTATACAACAAAGGCCACCATTTGTCTTTTAAAGGCATATTAGTTTAATAAATTAGTTGTTAATTTCTCCTATTCACAATAGCTTAGCAAGGGAAAATTGAAACCAATTAAAGTTCACTCAAAAGAAACTTGGACATAAATTTCCAAAATTCTAAATTGCTCACTGTTTCACATTGCTGCTATTGTACTGTGCAATCGGGGCATTTTATTTTTTAGTACCGTGGATGTAAACAGCCTGATGGTTCAGGATCCAGTCTACTAACTCAAAGGTTGAAGGTTCAGTCTCAAGAAGGTCTGATCCCGGACCTGGAGAGTTACTGAGATCTCAAGCCAGCATCAGGAGCGCTGTCTGTGCGGTACTGTAAGTGCTGTGAAGGACGATTCTCCTAAGAAACACTGACAGGGTCTTGTGCATGAATTGCTATAAGCTGTATCGGTCTTAAAGTCCTTTAAAACTATGCTTTTTTTTTTTTTTTTTACTTTAGTAGTGTGTATAAAACTTTTGTCCTGTCTGATAAGTGAGCAGGGAGATGGATGCCAAACATATTTTTTTTTTTTTTTTTTTTTAAGTTTTTCTTTGTTATTCAATGTTCCCCATGTGGAGCAGCAGTCGACTTTCTTTAAAACAATGGCATCAAAAAGTATTTGGATATTTGGATACTTAAAGGTGCAGTAAGCTATTTCTAAGAAACACTTTTTTTTGTCTTGTTTTTTTAAATCAACCCAAACAAACACACCCATCTCTTCTTTGCTCCGCCCCCAAAATGCACAAACACACAATGCAAGAGTAGATGTCTCTCTATCATAGCTGAAGTTAAGCAAAATAATGTTTCATGAAAAATAAAAAGATGATGGATGAACAAATAACAAAGAAGAACAAAAAATGAACATACAGTACACAAGAGTTTATACAACAAAGAGTTGGTTGTTAGTTGCCGGCAGCTCCAGACAAACAATGACACTAAAACTCTTCTGTTTACTGTAGCTAAAATGACAACAACAGCATATCTTTGTTAAGCTGTTTGTTGTTATTCACATATGGAACAGAAACAACTCAACCTCTGCATCTGTTTTGAGGCCTTCCCGCTTCATCCTCTCCAGCGCTGGAAAGCTCTTTTTAAAGCGGTCTTAAAGCTCTTGCCTGATCACAACCCTTCTTTTTCCAGTGACATTCCTCAGAGCTTTTCTCTTTTATAATGTCTCTTTCTACAGTCTTTTTTTCAAATCTCCCTCTTGCTCACTCTCTCTCTCCTCCTCCTCCTCCATCATGAGTGGACACGCCCCTACTGCTGATTGGCTCACTCTCCCCCATCATGAGTGGACTCACCCCCTGCTGCTGATTGGCTACAAGTGTGTTGTGCTGCTCGGTCCGATCCACTTTCAACAGTTTCTCAGAAATCACTTACTACACCTTTAAGCCACACAAATGTCTGAATGTCATTGTTAATGCTGGAATACACTATACAACTTTTAAAATCTGAACAGATTTTAAAACACTAGACAATAATACTCTTGACCATCTTGTAAATGGTTACAGATTAAAAATGGACATCGTAGTTGATCATAAACGAATACCAGACGTAAGTTGTTCCAAACACAACAAACTTATTCAGAAACATGCCTCATTGCTAGGAGATGCATGACAACACTCTCGAAAATAAAGGTTCTTTATTGGCGTCAATGGTTCCATGAAGAATCTTTAACATCCATGGAACCGTTCCATTCCACAAAAGGTTCTTCATAGTAGAAAAGGTTCTTTTAAGAACTGTTCACTGAAAGGTTCTTTGGGGAACCAAAAGTTGTTCTTCTATGGCATTAAAACTGTGTGTTCTAAAATCAGCTCAAAATATCAAACATGGTTGATCACCTCAATCTGGATGTATCAAAATTTGAAGCTAAAAATCAAGAGTCTGTGTCCATGATTTTCTGTGAAATGTCAACTCTGACTTTTGACAATAGTGTTGATTCATCCAGACTGTAAATCATGGCAAAAATCTGTACAAAAGTGTATTCCATTCCATTCCAGCCTTTAGATAACAAAATATCTTTATATTTTAAAGAATCATAGCCCAAAAGGAATTTTGTTGTGTTTCATGTTCTAAAACTGTTACTGGTCAAAAAAGTAGTGTGCCACATTCTGCTTGCTTGATATTCAGACAATTTAAATGTCTAAATACTTGTGGTTACAATGTATAACTTTATATATATATATATTAGTGGTGGGCCATTATCGGCGTTAACGTGCTGCGTTAACGTGAGACTATTATCGGGCGATAAAAAAAATATCGCCGTTAATCTATTCTCAAAGTTGGGTTGGGAGCTGGGTCTATACTACGCAAGCTATGATGACTTTCACCTTGATAGTTTAGCGCGGATGTATACCTAGCCGAATTGACCCTTCGCAAAGACCCGCCCCCCTTAGTTACTGTTGCCTTGTCCGACAAGCCGTGGCGCTGTCACGCCACACACAGTGATAATGCATCACGGAGCAAAGAGGACACTGACAACACGTCGACAGACAAGACAGAGCAGGTTACTTATGATATTAAACAAAGTCCAAACTTTAAAACTGTGTAGTTTTTTTAAGAAATTCAAACAATAAAAACCGTTTTGTTGCTCTTTATTGTGTCGTGACCATGGTCGTGACAGATTGCTGTCAGAAACCGATCATCTCTTACTACGAGTCCATTTATAGCATCAAATAAACATGAATGAACATGAGAATCAATGTTGTTTCAAATGCGGAAAGATGTCAATACACAATTTTTCAAGTTTAACTCCACCGAGGTTAATCTTCTAACTCCTGACTGCTTTGTCGGACAAAATGGCTGATTTTTTTTAGTCATTATTTGGGTAGCACACATATTCTGAATGTCTTCGGCAGAATTCAAATGAGCCATTTTAATCTAGATTAATTCCAAGATTACAGTGAGATTAATCTAGATTAAAAAAAAGAATCTATGCCCACCACTAATATTAATATATAAATATATAATATATATACAGTGCACAGTATAAATGAGTACACCCCCTCTGAAACTTCTGAAAGTCAGCAATTACTCAATTACTTAGAAGACATGTTAGGGTTCTTTAGAGATATAATGTTCTAGCAAGTCTGCTTAATCAATTACCAAAGAAGCATGCAAAATTATTCAGGAAAATAAGATTTTCTTACCAAGGTGATAAAATGTTGTGTAGCACAGATGAGTACACCCTCTTAAAAGTTACTAAATAAAATTAAATAAAAATGTTCTGGTGTAAGTTCAAGGCAATGTGTGATCAACAGGTAACTATGTTGAACCAAAACATTTAAAGAGAAGCCATTCTTGACCATTAAAAGTGTTATATAGCCCACTGAATCATTCTCAGACTTAATGCTGGCAACAATGAAACCACTTGGGAGAGAACTGTCAGGAGACTTATTTCTTAGCACAGAAGTGGACAGTGGTACAAGAGGATTACCAAATCATTGTGTTAAGTATGAAAATATAGAAAAATTAACACAGAAATTCAAAAACATTGGACTTGTGACAAGGCCCCTGAAATAATCAGGCCTTCATTTTAAGCTTTCGTTTAGTGATGAGGGATTTTTTGCTAGACAAAGAGCAGGAGAAATACCAATCGAGAGTCTCAGAGCCAGCAAAAGCTATGAAAAGAGTGACTGTTTATCTCACAGAGTAAGATGCAGCCTGCAGAAATGACATGCATGGTTGTTGTTCTCACTGGAACTACCTACTGTAGCCAAAGCACAATAAAGTCAGTTAGCCATTTCCAAAGCCCATATTTACAAAAATATAGATTCTGGGAATCAATACTCTGGTCTCATGAGACCAAATCAATCATTTTGGATCTAACAGCATCCAAAATGTTATGGTGTTGCTAGAGGAGGAGTACAGTGAGAAGAGCCTGGTTCCCACAGTAAAGTTCAGTGGTAGTAAAGCTCTTATATAGGGATGTATGAGTGCTGAAGGTGTGAGGGAGTTGTGCTTTATCAGTGCTGTCATGAATTCCCACACCACTGTGTAATTTAATACACAAACCTGAAACAGAAGATGTTACCCTTTCCTCATTCCCTGCATTGTTGGGCAATTTTTCAACATGACAATGAGGTTATGCATTCTCCCAAGGTGAAAAACCTTCTGTGGACATGTATTGCACTCAATCTCGAGCACCTGTGGGGGATCCTGTAGAGACGAGTTGAGCAACACTCCCCATTAAAGATCAGGGCATTTAAGGAGCTCATCATCCAGGAGTTAAACAGAACAGATGTGACAATTTGTCATGAACTGACACTCCATGCCAAAAAGGGTCAGAGCAGTATATTCAAAATTATGGAGGGCATACTAAGTGCTAGAATATTATACATTTGTTGAATTAAATCTAGGGTGTACTCATTTCTGCAATCCTTAATTTAAACAAAATAGGCTAATTTACTTATTTTATGGCTATTAATGACACATATTTCTCAGTTTTTATTATGTATATGTTTAATACATTTTAGTTTAGCTATCTTTCCATGAATTGTATTAGTGATCATAAAGAAAATGCATCTTTTGTGTTTGTTCAGAGGGGTGTACTCTTTTATGCTGTGCACTGTATTGTTACACCTCACAATTAAGCTCAATTCATTAGTTATTGCATTAGGTATTATGATCTTACCATAAACAGTACTTGGACATTATTTATTAATCATTGTTTATGTGCATTTCTTCACATACTATATAACTATTTTCAAGTTGTATATATTTACATTAGCTAATGTATTATGAATGGACATGAATTAACAATGAACAGTAGTATTTTTATTAAATGAACCTTAACCTAGATTAATAAATGAGTTAATTTAACTCGTATTCACAAATTGAATCTTGTTGAAAAAATGTTACCATATTTATATGTGAAAAATAATAATGTAATGTAATCTGATTGTTTAACTGCATGGAAAATAAGTCTAAAGGAAGAACATATAAAAACTAAACATAATGATTGAAACCCCCAAAAAGAAGGTCTATTACTAAGTATTGTTAGCTAGAAACTAGAATCTGTTACATGGCTAGAAACTTCCTAGTAAAACTGTATATGAATTCCAGGTGATCATATAGATTGCTTAATGCAGCTGTACGTTTTCTCTGCTGTAATGGGATTCTTTAGCCACATATGGGTTCACTGGACACACCGATTCATTCATTCATTTACAGGTTCATCTATATAGGATTAACAGCTTAACCCTTACATGTCAGACTCAGCACTTCTGTCTCAGTGTTGAGCATGTCTCGCTGCAGAAATGAGACCAATATTGCATATTGGAGTCTTATGGTTCAATGCACCAAACTCAAAATTACTTGTATTGGTGAGTTTTTTTCCCCCCAGTACAAGCAGCCACAGTATATATTATTCTTTAGTTTGTGAATGTGCCACTAGATGTCCTCAGTCTGCTGTCATTCTGCATGCTCATTATAAGTGTTTGTGTACAGAGGTGTTTGTCAGGATTGTGCTAATGGAGAGCCTCTATAGGGTCAGTGGATATCTGATATCATCTCTGTGTGTGTCTGGACCAAACTTCAATGCAATATTGAAATCTAAATATAAGTGCTGAAAAGTTAATATATCAGTATTACTGGATATTTACAGAGGTATTGCCATTGGATCATTGAGTCTTGAGTTTGCAGGCTGTTGCAGAGCAATTTCTGAGGAAAAATTGTTGCTAGATTTGTCAAACTTCAAGGAATGGTTGTCTCAGTGCTTACTACATGTGAATGGAGGGAAAACAGTTTCTGCTTACTTCTGTTCTGTCTGCACAGTGTAGAGAAGAATTGCAACTCCCAATTGTTGTATTAATGAGGAAAAACAATACTAGGCATAAAAAGGTAGTGGTTAAGATGAAAAGATGACCAAAAAAAAAAAACACATCATGTGGCCAAGTATGGTGTCACATACTCTGAATTTGTGTTCTGCATTTCACCCATCCAAGTACACACACACACACACAGCAGTGAGTATTGAACACACACACCTGGAGCAGTGGGCAGCCATTTTTTCTGCGGCACTCGGGGAGCGATTGGGGGTTAGGTGTCTTCTTCAAGGACACCCCAGAGAGCGTTGTGCATTCACTCCCCCCACCTACATTCCTGCCGGTACTGAGACTCGAACCCACGACCTTCGGGTTACAAGAACTCTCTAACCATTGGGCCACAATTGCCCCTACTTTGTGTCAACACAAAGTTTTTCTTGTTGCACGCTAACAAGAAAACAGCTCTCTAATCTCATTGGTTGGCTTATGCAACTTCAGGGCTTTTCACACTTGAAGTAGTGAACCCTCATTCTTCTCATGCTGTTGCTCGACACTCAACCTGTTCTAGTATCACACATACTCATATTATCGACTGTAATATCAAGTTTATCCTGAATGGATTTATTGGACTATAAAATTAAGAATGAATAATCTTCACTCCGATTCACGTGTTTTCTGTAGCCATTACATTTTCTCCCTCTGTTTATATAATGCGTTGTGTTTCTGTGACTGTCCATAGCATGTGAATATGAGGCACTTGATTGGTTGTTGGTTGTTATGCCTCTTGTCATAACAATCTAACACCACATTGTTTCACACTGTACAGGTTTGGCACCGTAATGCAGGGTTAACAGTGAAAAATATCACTAATCCTGCTCCAGAGCCAGTCTTTCATAACCCCGGGTAAAAAGCAGTGCTAACTCCGCTTCTGAATTGCAAGTGTGAAACATTCCTTTAAAGGTGCCCTAGAATTAATTTACTAAAATTGAATTTACCTTGGCATAGTTGAATAACAAGAGTTCAGTACATGGAAATGACATACAGTGAGTCTCAAACTCCATTGTTTCCTCCTTCTTATATAAATCTCATTTGTTTAAAAGACCTCCGAAGAACAGGCGAATCTCAACATAACACCGACTGTTACGTAACAGTCGGGATCATTAATATGTACGCCCCTAATATTTGCATATGCCAGCTCATGCTCAAGCCATTCAAGCCAGTATTAATGTCTGGAGCAGCACAGCTGAATCATCAGATTAGGTAAGCAAGCAAGGACAACATTAGCATGATGCTAATGTACTGTTAAATGTGGTTAAAGTTACCATCGTTTCTTACTGTATTCACGGAGACAAGAGCCGTCGCTATTTTCATTTTTAAACACTTGCAGTCTGTATAATTCATAAACACAACTTCATTCTTCATAAATCTCTCCAACAGTGTGTAATGTTAGCTTTAGCCACGGAGGACCATCAAACTCATTCAGAATTAAATGTAAACATCCAAATAAATATCATACTTACGCGATTAGACATGTTGCATGACAAACACTTTGTAAAGATCCATTTTGAGGTTTATATTAGCTGTGTGAACTGTGTTTATGCTGTTTAAGGCAGGCGCGAGCTCCGGGGGCGGAGAGCACGAGAATTTAAAGGGGCCACAGCCTATATCGGTGCATAGTTAATAGAACAAAGTCAAGTTTGCAACTTATACAATGGAGAATCCAGTGATTTAGTTCTTCAGCAAAGAGCTTGAAGTGAGTGTCATCAAAAGTTTTTATTTGACACACAAAGTAGCATGTTTACTAGCCATTCATAAGCAGAACTATATATTACACTTTATCTGTCTATCTTAGTCTGTGATGTAACTGTATTTATATGGAGCCCCTAAGGGGACATGGTGCTGGAAAAAAACTATGAGATAGGAGGAGAAATAAGAAGTCAATGCTTTTGCATTCTCTCACAAATGTTTTGCGTTCCCCCATTTGTGAGTGAACGCAAACAAAAGTGAGTGAAACGCAAAAGTTTCTCGGGGGAACGCAAACATTTTGTGAGCGAATGCAAAGTTTCCCAAGGGAACGTAAAACATTTGCGAGAGAACGCAAAAGCATTGCCAAATAATTTTTCCTCCCATCTAATTTTTTTTTCTACACCATGTCCCTCCTTATATTTAATTTATTACATTAATGCATACATTCAGATCATTTCTCCAATGTTTTTGGTCATTGTACTTTTTATTTTAATACTTTATATTTAATAATAATATTTTTTTTTCTACTGGTAGTCTATTAATGTGATATTTCAGATACCCCTTGCAAAAAAAAAAAACAACAAAAAATCTGCACATAAAAAACTGTCTGCTGGAACACACAACACAACTTTTAAAATCAGAACAAATTTTAAAAAGTTAGGCGCATCAAACACTTGCTGAATGAGAATCACACAAACTTCTTGAGTTGTTCCTCAAGCAGAAGCTCCTCATTGCCAGGAGATGCATAACAAATGGAAACTGTTCTAAAATGGGCTCAAAATATCAAACATATTTGATCCCTTCTGACTGAATGCAATCAGAGTCTGAAGCAAAACAACAGAGTCTGTGTCCATCATTTCCATGAATGATGGTCAACACAAATCTGCAGACCAGCTCTGACTTTCGCCAGTATTGTCAGCTTGTCCAGACTTGTATAGCTCGGCAAGAATCACATGGTGTATTCCAGCCTGAAGTGGGTGGCCCAGAACAAGTGGCAAAGTACACCAGACCTTATGCTGATATAGTCAAAAGATTGGCTTTGTGATTGGCTATAGAGTAAATGTTTAGATGTAGAATTATTTCTAAACTATCCTGCACTGAGGTGTCTTTGGTGAAAACAAGTCACCTTGTAAAAAGGATGACCTCCACAGGATTTTATACCAACTTCCATAATCTTTTCATCAGTTAAATGTTTTGGGGGGCTGACATTGTCAGACTGTATATGATGCCAGGATCAGGCAATGGATTGTGCTGATATTTCAAAAAAAGTAACGGAAGAAGTAACCTCTTCATTGTTTCTATGGGAGCTTAATGTTGTACAGTACCTGTGCATGTAAGATCTTTAGTTTTGAATGTATGACTCCAGATGGCAGGAAAATAAATTTAAATGAGTATTTTCTGGTTTGTTTATTTGTATTTTGTTTGCAATTAAGAACACAAAACACTCTTTGCCTACTCATGTCATGTCCTTATGAACATATCTTTAGGATTTCTCAATCATTAATATCCTTTCACACAGCGCTTCCTCACCTATTTCCTCTCTGTATTACAGAGCCCTTCAGTTCAGCCTGTTTCCACAATGAATGTCATCCCAGGACCCCTTCCTAACATGAGTTTACCACCTCCAGCCATGATCACAGGAGCCTCCCCTCCGCCTTTCCCTCCTCTTGGATTCAACCCACCACAGATGCCTGCAGGTACAAAACAGACAGACACAGATTGATAGATAGATCAAGCATGAAATAATAACACAAATTCACCTGATTATGAATTGTTACATACAGGATTCCATCCTGTCATCCCAGTGGCCTCTATGAACCCTGCAGGTCCTCCTCCATCCATCACAGGTACAGCTGAGCAAGTGACTCAATATACAGTTAAATTCAACATGAAATCAAACTATTTATTTACTTCCTTAATACATGTTCCTGGTCGTATTGTAAATGATTAATGACTCAAAATGATTCATCAGTGCATGTTACTCCAAAGAAACTATTATGGTTTTATTTATTTTACAAATGTTACATGTAGTTATTATAGTAATAACAGTAAATTATGCATAGTTACATGCAACTAACCCTAAACCAAACCAAACCCTAATCTTACCCTTATAGTAAGTACATGTAGTAACTTAATATTCCTCAGTACTTAAATGTATAATTACACTGTAACAAAGACATCTTAAAATAAAGTGTAACCTGAAATTCTATCAAAATGTAATTACGCAATCCTGTTCTGATAAAAAACATCTATCCAGTCAATTCCATATGAACAAAATCAAGTGATGCTCTATAAAATTATGTGGCGAATATCCTGTAATATATCACATAACTGGACTGGAAGATTGATAAATGTGTAAATGATGTTCAAGATCATTAATATGCTAAAGCTAGTGTTTTTTTCTCTTTTGTAATATCAGAAAGCCCAACCAAAGAACCTTCAGAAGACACTTCTGAGCTTCCCAAGAGTCACATGGACCCTACAGGAGCTCAAGCGCTCAGTCCGCCACATCTCACGGGGATTCTGGGGTCCAGACCGGGACCTCTACCGCCACACCCCCCTGTGGGGCTCCGCCCACCATTCATTCCTGCTTTCCCCAATAATGGGCCTCATCCCATCCATCACCCTCCAAATATGCCCCCTCAAATGATGCCCCCCAGGGGCCCCAACCCAATGTTTAGTGAACCTCCTGCGGGCCGATTTCGGATGCCCATGATGGGCCCTCCAAGACACAATGGCCCTCCAAGACATGATGGCCCTCCGAGACACGATGGCCCTCCAAGACACGATGGCCCTCCAAGACACGATTTCCCCCCTCACAGGCCCCCCATGGGTCATAGGGGAGAGGAACCGCACTGGCGGGATCAAGCACCCGAAAGGGGCCCGGACAGATTTGGAAACGAGCCACCGTTTCATCGGGGTGGGTGGGGCAGGGGCGGCCCTCGTGGACGAAGTCGCTTTGGGAACTGATTTGGGTATTTTTATTGGCCAATAGCTTCAGCTCCGACTGGACTGCGGAAAACGGGACTCTGCGTCCTGTTGACGGGATTACGGAGAACACATGAAATTAACGGACACAGTTTCTAAAGTTCACGTTTCTGAATACCAGTGATGGTGCTCACCTTTCTACATGTTGTAATATTCGTTTGAATAGGCGAGACAGAACCAAGGATCACATATTATGAAATTCCCGTTTGCACTTTCTCACTCCATGTAAAATAGAAGAGGTCTGTAATATTTCAGAAGTTACACTCGCTACTATAAACTAACATTAGAGGTCTAGTGTAACAGGTTTCATGTAAATAGTCCGGTTTGCACACTTTACGATTGTTGTACCATGAAGAAACCATCTCTGGAATATGTTCATCCCAGCTTCCGTTGTGTATATTTGGAGGAAATATTTAGTTTAACGCTTCTGTAGCCTTTCAGCGAGGAAGTATAGTGTAACCACTGTGTTGTGTAATCATTAGAGCTGTAGGTTACACTCGTCAACGGTAGAGCAGCATCTTTGGCGGTTTAATTTTATGAAGCTATTTTTTTACCAATCATTCTTGGTTTCTTTTTCTGTCTTAAAGGTTTATATTAACATGCTAAAATGAACATGAGTAAATGTTGTGTGACTACGTAAACTGACTTCTTCGTTTTTATTTATTATGAACAAATAATAACTCCCATCTCCCATCTACGTGATTATTTATTTATTTATTTTGCAAAGACTTTACGTGCAGTTCTGCAGTGATATCAGTAGAGGGCGCCATTTATTAAGACACAATGATCCCTGTCAGTCTGGTACAGTGTTGAAAATTTATTTCTCAACACACCTGTTAGTTAAAATTAAATATTAACTACATTTCAGTTGTTAATTTGCATGTTAATTAACATGAAACTTTAAGAGTAAAGGCAGGTAATTGTGAAACGAAAAATGGTAGTACAGTTACTGTTGAATCATTCCAGAAGATTTCAGCACAATCAATGAGTTATATTTAAAATTTCTCAATTTTATACAGATATGGTTAATGTCTTATGAATATTTTTTCTCTTTAATTTTAATATTGTATTTAGTAATAATAGGCTATAAAATGAATAACGTCATGTATATTTATATATTATTATTAGTAGTAGTAATATTATATATTAAATTACTATTTCATTTTCATTTATTTTATTTCATAGTTAAATTTTTTAAAACATCCATTGAGTAAAAATATTTTTTAGTAATAATTATTACTATAATATATATATATATATTATATATATTATATATATATATATATTATATATATATATAAATTATGATTATAAATGAAACACACACACACATACACACACACTAGCATGGTACCAACAAGTGTGCGCGCGCGCAAAGGTAAGCTCTGGTGTTCCACGGGCACAGCGCGCGCGCTCCTCCCTTCAGCCGCGAGCTAAACACTAGAAGCGCGTGTGCGCGCTCGGAGCGCCGAGTCTGACAGGAGAGACGCGCTGGATGCCATGATGTCTCACATCACCGCCAGTCACCCCACACGCAGAGCACCGTGCGGAATTATGACAGGTATGTACACGTAATAATCTAAATTTGCAAATGAATGGCAGTGTTTTGTGTGGAATTGCGTTGAGGCGACACAAATGCTGATGCGCGTGACTGCGGCATCACTGGAGACCGCACGTGCTGGGCGCGAAATGTTAATTGACTCGCAGTAATTGTGTTTATCTAGACTGCGTGAACGTCCATAACAAATGTCCTGGTTTTCCGATCGTCCTGTGGTTTGTTTTTTTGTTCTCGCCCTGGTCAGCAGTTTCTAATGGACATTCAGTCATGATTTGAAAGCATCCTAATGGGAATTTCCAACATAGTGCAATAAGTATGTATTTTAGGACACATTGTTTCCCAGATGTCCCTCTGGAACATAACAAATTAAGAATTTTAAAACTTTCACTTCATCCAGTAACATCTTATTTGATATATAATTTCTGCTTTATGGTTCCAAATGTTGACAGAAGTTCAAATAGGAATCCTGTACAAATTGCTTTAGAATTTTTCACTGTATGGAGTATGTTCTGAGAACATTAGTTTACAGTTTTAAGTCAAATAAACCATAAAGGATTAGTTCACTTTCAAATGAAATTTTTTTTGATAATTTACTCACCCCCATGTCATCCAAGATGTTCATGTCTTTCTTTCTTCAGTCGAAAAGAAATGAAGGTTTTTGATGAAAACATTCCAGGATTTTTCTCCTTATAGTGGACTTCAATGGCCTCCAAACGGTTGAAGGTCAAAATTACAGTTTCAGTGCAGCTTCAAAGGGCTTTAAATGATACCAGACGAGGAATAAGGGTCTTATCTAGAGAAACCATCACTCATTTTCTAAAAAATATGTAAAAAATTTTATACATTTTAACCATAAATGCTCATCTTGAACTAGCTCTCTTCTTCTTCTCTATTAGAATTCCAGCAGTGTAGACACTGCTAAGTGTATTACTGCCCTCCACAGGTCAAAGTTTGAATTAATTGTTATATACTTGCACTAGCATATTGTATATGACAATTTAGTTCAAGCAGTAATACACTTAGCAGTGTCTACACTGCTGGAATTCAAATAGAGAAGAAGAAGAAGCAAGTTCAAGATAAGCATTTATGGTTTTACATATTTTGGTAACACTTTACAATAAGCTTCCTTAGTTAACTACATTAGTTAACATGAACTAATAATGAACTGCACTTATACAGCATTTATTAATCTTTGTTAATGTTAATTTCAACATTTACTAAAACATCATTAAAATCTTGATAACATTAGTTAATGCACTGTGAACTAACATGAACAAACAATGAACAACTGTATTTTCATTAACTAACGTTAACGAAGATTAGTAAATACAGTAACAAATGTAATGCTCATGGTTACTTCATGTTAGTTAATACATTAACTAATGTTTTACTAAGGAAGCTTATTGTAAAGTGTTACCCATATTTTTTAAAAATTGAGCAGTCATTTCTCTAGAAAAGACCCTTATTTCTCGTCTAGGATCGCTGTTAACTGTAATTTTGACCTTCAACCGTTTGGGCTCCATTGAAGTTTCGACTGAAGAAAGACATGAACATCTTGGATGACGTGGTGAGTAAATTATCAGGAAATTTTAATTTGAAAGTGAAATATTCCTTTAAAGTAACCTTTATTAAACGTTCTGTTTACGTTTTTATTCGGGTGTTCATTCAGTGTTCTAACAACATTTGTTTTTGGTTCTGAAAAATAACACATAAGATAACTTTACAGAAGGTTCTTATTTGGTTGTCACACAAACGTTAATTTATACTTAAATATACGTAAAAGATCCTAGAACATTTGGAATTATTTCCCAAAAATAACCAAACCAAATCCATATGGTAACATTATAGGAACGTTCTGGGATGCTCAGAGTTCTGCTAGTAATTATGGGTTATGTGTTTTATTTCCAACAGTCAGTCAAACAGATGCGTTAGAGATGCATCAGATGTTTGAGCGCGTCCGTGCGCGTGTTATGAATTCATCTGCAGGATGCTCAGTCAATGCCAAGGGCACAAGCTCTCCTGTGACCCTGTCCTTACAGCCCAGAGCTCACTGTACTGCCGATTTTAAAACACGGCTGTGACAATCCATCATTGCTTGTGTCATTTGGAGGTTTTCTTCTAGAATAAATGTGGAGAGATTGGCTTCTCTTGGTGTGTGAAGGTCTGACCCCTGCTGTCTAGCATCTGGTGCATTGATGCTCAGAATATGTGCCACATGGTGACATGCACTAGATCGTTCCTCATTAAACATTTATGTTTTTGGTGCATTTCCGTTAATTGATTAAATGCATAAACAATGCATAAAATTATAGTAGAGATACCATCTGTAATGACATTTCAGGCGTCAATAACATGATGTTAGTGTGTTGTAAGGGCATTGCTGTTTGGTTACTAAGTGGTTGCTAAGGTGTTCTGGGTAGTTGCTAGGTGGTTGCTTACTGCCAAGTCAAAAAGCCAAGTCAGCAAGTTGCTTATTTGCAAGTCAAAGAAAACTCCAACCCAAGTCTATTCTGGTCTCTAAATATGACTCATGTTCCTGAGATGAATGTCTCTTTATCATAGCTGAAGTGAAGCAAAATAATGCTTCAGGAAAAACAATGTGAAGATGATGAACGAATGACAAGGAAGAACAAAAAATGAACATTGAGTATACAAGAGTACACAAGTCGCCAGCAGCTCCAGACAAATAATGCCACTCAAAACTGTCCTGTTACTAGAGCTAACATTATAACAACAGCATATCTTGTTTCTGTGAAACAGAAAAACCAATGTTACTCACGTGTGGAGCAGAAACAACTCAACCTCGGCGACTGTTTTCAGGCCTTCCCGCTTCAGTCTCTCCAGCGCTGGAAAGCTTTTCCAATATTAACTTTGATCCTAAAGCTCTTGCCTGATCATAACCCTTCTTTTTCTTTTTCCTCTGAGCTTTTCTCTCTTATAATGTCTCTCAGTCATCTCTCTTTCTACAGTCTTTCTTCAAATCTCCCCCCTACTGCTGACTCTCCTCAAGTCAAGTCAAGTCACCTTTATTTATATAGCGCTTTTTACAATGTAGATTGTGTCAAAGCAGATTTACATTGATAACTGGTACATTATTTGGCTGCACAGCAGCTCTTAAAGAGAATGGTGTCAATGCAGGCAGATCAAAGCACTGTTGAATATCAAATGTCAAGTCAAATGTCAAGTGTCCCCAACTAAGCAAGCCAAAGGCAACAGCGGCAAGGAACCCAAACTCCAACAGGTGACATCAGGTGGCAAACAAGTGGCAAATAGGTGTTAAAAAGGAGAAAAAAACCTTGTGAGAAACCAGGCTTAGTCGGGGGGCCAGTTCTCCTCTGGCGAACAGTGCTTTGTTACGATTCAGGTTGCTATCACTCTCCTCTCCTCTCACTCTCTCTCCTCCCCCATCATGAGTGGACACTTCCCCTGCTGCTGATTGGCTCACTCTCTCTCCTCCCCCATCATGAGTGGACACGCCCCCTACTGCTGATTGGCTCACTCTCTCTCTTCCCCCATCATGAGTGGACACGCCCCCTTCTGCTGATTGGCTCACTCTCTCTCCTCCCCCATCATGAGTAGACACTTCCCCTGCTTCTGATTGGCTCACTCTCTCTCCTCCCCCATCATGAGTGGACACGCCCCCTTCTGCTGATTGGCTCACTCTCTCTCCTCCCCCATCATGAGTGGACACGCCCCCTACTGCTGATTGGCTCACTCTCTCTCTTCCCCCATCATGAGTGGACACGCCCCCTTCTGCTGATTGGCTCACTCTCTCTCCTCCCCCATCATGAGTAGACACTTCCCCTGCTTCTGATTGGCTCACTCTCTCTCCTCCCCCATCATGAGTGGACACGCCCCCTTCTGCTGATTGGCTCACTCTCTCTCCTCCCCCATCATGAGTGGACACGCCCCCTACTGCTGATTGGCTCACTCTCTCTCTTCCCCCATTATGAGTGGACACGCCCCCTTCTGCTGATTGGCTCACTCTCTCTCCTCCCCCATCATGAGAAGACACTTCCCCTGCTGCTGATTGGCTCACTCTCTCTCCTCCCCCATCATGAGTGGACACGCCCCCTACTGCTGATTGGCTCACTCTCTCTCCTCCCCCATCATGAGTGGACACGCCCCTACTGCTGATTGGCTCACTCTCCTCTCCCATCACGATTAGATATGCCCCTTCTGCTGATTGGCTCACTCTCTCTCCTCCCCCATCATGAGAAGACACTTCCCCTGCTGCTGATTGGCTCACTCTCTCTCCTCCCCCATCATGAGTGGACACGCCCCCTACTGCTGATTGGCTCACTCTCTCTCCTCCCCCATCATGAGTGGACACGCCCCTACTGCTGATTGGCTCACTCTCCTCTCCCATCACGATTAGATATGCCCCTACTGCTGATTGGCTCACTCTCTCTCCTCCCCCATCATGAGTGGACACGCCCCTTCTGCTGATTGGCTCACTCTCTCCTCCCCCATCATGAGTGGACACGCCCCCTACTGCTGATTGGCTCACTCTCTCTCCTCCCCCATCATGAGTAGACACTTCCCCTGCTGCTGATTGGCTCACTCTCCTCCCCCATCATGAGCAGACACTTCCCCTGCTGCTGATTGGCTCACTCTCCTCTCCCATCACAATTAGATATGCCCCTACTGCTGATTGGCTCACTCACTCTCCTCTCCCATCACAATTAGATATGCCCCTACTGCTGATTGGCTCACACTCTCTTCCCCCCATCATGAGTGGACACGCCCCCTTCTGCTGATTGGCTCACTCTCTCTCCTCTCCCATCACAATTAGATATGCCCCTACTGCTGATTGGCTCACTCTCTCTCCTCCCCCATCATGAGTGGACATGCCCCTACTGCTGATTGGCTCGCTCTCTCTCCCCCATCACGAGTGGACACGCCTTCTATTGCTGATTGGCTCACTCTCTTCCCCCATCGCAAGTAGACATGCCCCCTACTGCTGATTGGCTCACACTCTCTTCCCCCCATCATGAGTGGACATGCCCCATACTGATGATTGGCTCACTCTTTCTCCTCCCCCATCATGAGTAGACACGCCCCCTGCTGCTGATTGGCTACAAGTATGTTGTGCTGCTCGGTCCGATACATTTTCAACAGCGTTTCTCAGAAATCGCTTACTACACCTTTAATCAGGGTAGACGCCATATTAAATTTTAAACAAATGAATATCGTGGTATAGATGTCCTAGATCACATCACGTCCAAAACTCCCAACCTTCAGAAATTTGTCTGCTGAAAAAAATTTGGAAAAATGTTTCGTCAGCTGAACAAACCGGTATGTTGTTAACACTCGCAGCGTCATTTCATTCCTGTCAAAAACTAAATATGGCACTTAGATCTGTTGTGTCAGCTCCAAAATCTAGTGATTAACCAATATATCGAGCAGGGCTGTGTTTTCCGCAAGCATTGTAGCAAAGACTGTAAAAAATATGCTTCATTAAAATGGAGACAAAGTCCCAAGCAGGACATGAAACCCCAGAGCGTTTGAGCGGTACATGAGGTCGTGGAGAACAGAGAGTGTTTAGTTAAAGATCTTTCAATTGTAGCTTGATGTGTCTCTAGGGTAGAAAGAGAGCACTGGATCTCTCTCTCTCTCTCTCTCTCTCAGGTTCAATCCTGAGTTAAACAGGCTCTGCTCCAGAGGAAATCTTCATCAGACAGCAGATATGATTTCTGGTGTTCTGAGAAGATTGAGAATGAGAGATGAAAAGCGTTGGAATGCATTGATATGCACCAATCAGCCATATGCTAAACAATCCACGATCTAATCTGTACTCATTTAGTATTAGCTCAAGACTCATGCATATTATATTTTGAATGCTAAAAGGTCTTTAAGTTTTTTGACCTGTGCTTTATGAGGTAATTTGGAGTTTACAGTCTTTTACATTTATGTGTGCCAGTGTTGTCATGTTCCAGCCATCGTGGATCTTCTTTATCTGCATACAATGTTTGTGTGGGCCTGTTGTGTGATTTGTGTTTTAATATTGGGGTTTTTGTACAGATCTTGACGTTTGTTTTGTGCCGTGATGAAACATGCCAAGTGTAAGGGCTCCAAATATGCATATTTTAAATCTTCTCGACGTGAATTATTCATATCATACCCACGTCCACAGAATTGTTTATTCACTCCAGAAATGGCCCAGAATAAATGGAGCACTGTTTTTGCTGAGACAGTTTGTTTTGTGTTTGTTTATAATAAGGGCAGCGGGATTCACCGACCGCAAACGTTCTTCATTGACTCCATGTCAGCAGAACAGTTCTGTGGGTGTTATTATTCAGAATTATTCAGAGTTTAATCATGCTTTTGTCTTTGAACTATTTATGTTCTGAATTAAGAGTATTGTTGATTTTTTTTTTTTTTTTTTTTTAGAGGTTTAAAGTCTTGAATATTTAATCTCTATATGAATAGTAATTTCTTTTGGTTTGTGATGTTTGCTAAGGATAGAATAATTATTATTATTGCTTAAAGTTATGGTTTGGTGTGCTATTACTTACTTAAATGATCAGATGTGCGAGAACAGAACAGCAAAAGTATCCAGTAAATATGGCTGCATGATTAATCGGATGATTAGAAAAATAACATTAAAATCGCGCTTGAAAGATTTGTTTTTTTGATTATTTTTTATGCGCGGCTTGTCAATGAAGTATGGCTCCAAATACTATTCCATTTGAAAGCACTGCGAGTTTGAGTTGCTTATAATGTACATTTGAAAAAGCAAAACACGTCAAACATCTTTCCAGACAAAGGAAGCATTTATTAACATCTTGTCCAACAAAAGACAACATTTAATAACATGTTTTTACTCCAAACATAACAACATTTGAGCATCCTTCTGTGAGATGATGTGGCTTCTTACACAGAATAAGGCAGTCGTGTGTTTAATCAATCAAAGCGTTTCAATCTTCTGTTTATTCAGCTACAGCGATAGTATGATGCCCATAGGGATTTCCTGGAATGACGCGTTATGTACTTCGGCAGCAGGGCATTGCAGTTTTTTTTTGCGAGAGCATCCTCTGACTTTCAGATGGAGAAGCAATATTACTGAACACAGAGCCATACAGCCAAAGTCCCTTTAAGACAAGTAATTTCACTCGGCGGCCATCTTTGAAACGCCTCTCGGGCATGCAAGTGCAGCTCCTATCCCTTTGAATGGGGAAACATCAAATTCTCTAAAGCTGTTTGCCAAGCTTTCGATTAAATTTAATATTTGAAATCACCAAAGTCCTAACTGCGCGTCTCGATAGGAAGCGAACCGGTGCTTCTAACGGCCGCTGCAGTGACGCGATGACTTTACCAATCGGCGATTGGCTCTTATTTAGAAGGCGGGACTTATTCCGCCATATTGCGCGTTGCACTTTCTCTCCCATTCAAAACAATACGAGTGACACGTTATTCTATAGTCTTTGATACAGCTCTGACAAGCTACGAATGAAATAATTGCAGCCTTTGCCAAATCGCGTGCGATTTAATTGCGATTTAATTGTGCAGCCCTACAAGTAAATTTGCATTAAAGAATTTCTGGAGACCAGAATATCTCAAAGATCACTAAGTTTCCATCCTAGAAACCCCATAGCAACATGCTAAAAAAACATGCTAGTAACTGCATTGCAACACTATAGCTTGTTGGTGGCGAGTTTTGCACGGGCAAACACCACTTAAAGGATTAGTTGACTTCAGAATTACATTTTTCTGATAATTTACTCACCCCCATGTCCCCCCTCCCCAAGATGTCCATGTCCTTCTTTCTTCAGTCGAAAAGAAATTGTGGTTTTTGAGAAAAAACATTCCAGGATTTTTCTCCATATAGTGGACTTCAGCAGGGATGAAGGTCCAAATTGCAGTTTCAATGCAGCTTCAAAGAGCTTTACACAATCCCAGACGAGGAGTAAGGGTCTTAACTAGTGAAACAATTGGTCATTTTCTAAAATATATATATATATATCACCGCTAAATCGCCATCTCCTGCTTTCAAATGAAGCGGCATTTAATAGACAGAGCCGTAGATGACTGATAAACCACGCAATATCGCGTTCATATCGCAGATGTATCGCCTTCGATAATGAACGCGATATTGCGTGGCTTATCAGTGATCTACGGCTCCGACTATTAAATGCCGCTTCATTTGAAAGCAGGAGATGGCGATTTAGCGGCAATCAGGGAACCGGCTTTACTGACGAAATGCGCGTGACAAAAAGCATTCGATATATCGCCAAGCCCTAATATATATATATATATATATATATATATATATATATATATATATATATATATATATACATACCCTTTAACCACAAATGCTCATCTTGCACTAGCTCTGCGATGCGCCACGCATTATGTAATCATGTTGGAAAGGTCATAGGTGGAAGTACCGTGATAGGGTGGAAAAACTCCATCTCATTTTCTCCTCCAACTTCAAAATCGTCCGACATTGTTGTTTTACCTTTTTTTGTAAAGGCCGTTTGACTTCGTCTTTGCACATTCACTTTGTAAACACTGACTCGGTACTTCACGCGTGACCTTTACACTGCCAATACATACAGCATGCTATGAGCATGCATGACGTGCTGCTGTTGTATAAGCATACATGAATTGCCCCATAGCAGATCTATACAGGTGGAGCTGGGGAAGGTGGAGGGTTTCTGAAAGTGCGCCGCAAACTGCTACAGCAAACATTAGGCAAGACTTTGAATGTTGGACAGCAAGCTCATTGGCTACCAATACAACGGGAACCCATCAGCTGTGCCCTATAGAGAATGATGTGATTGCAAGCAGATTGGGTTAAGGACTTTATGAGTAGAGTTTCATGACAGAACTTTGAATTTGTGCATTTAACTTCATCTTCATCAATCATTGTTGCCTGTGACTCATTTGTGCAGTAGTGCAGTTGTGTTTGCTCAGGAAATGAAGCGATAATTTCTGAGGTTAGACACTGGCTTGAATCCAGGCTTAAATGAATTTGATATACTTGCAGCTTTGCATGGAGGGAGTCCAGACAGCATGCCCACTTGAGTGAGATAAACAAACTGCTTAAGAATGTTTTTGTTGCTTTAAATGGCTCTTTGTGCGTAACTCATCTCTATTGCCTTAATCACGGGCTTATGGCCAGAACTGTCTTGTGAGTGTTATTTGAATCTTCTGTGGAGAACAACAAATTATTCTTCCTTCTCATACACATTGGGTTCATAATAATGTCTGTGCTTTGCAGCAACTTATTTGCTTATTAGATAATGTTGGGTTGTTTTAACTAAATGTACGTTGTGTAATCAGATTATTTGTGTTCGAGATGTGTTGGGTTTCCCATGATTGGACATATGGCCGTGTCTCAGATGATTTGTTTTGGGCATGTCATGCAGTGCACAAAACCCAGCCCTGAAAGATTGTTATTTAATTATCTCAAGGCTGTCTGTCTCCACACTTATTTACAATCTGTGTCCTTCCTTTGTGCAACAGCAAAACTACATAAACAAGAGCAGAAATGTCTGTGGAAATATTGTTGATCACTTAAGATTAGTGCCAAAGCCACTGGAAGGCAAGCCTGCAACCTTTAGCCAAATATAGCATAACGGCTAATGCTAATGCCCCACCCCTGGCGGTATGTAGGGAAGGAGACTGTTTTTTGAATGGATGTCAATGGATGGGAGGCTTCACTATGCTGATTAAACCGCTTTTGTGGGGAAATAGCTAATTAACATTTAATTAATCGACAGCCTGTTTGCTAATCTTCAGCATGTTTTACACTAAATGATACTTTCGTTGGAAACTATATGTAGATTTTAGCTTGATAAAAATGTATTTTTTAAGAGAAGGCAGACTAGGGAATGTAGAGACTGATGTCACTGCCATTACATGATAGGCTGAGAGGTGCCACACGTGATTAAGTTAGCCGTTAACGCTTTCTTCAATGGTAAGAGATACAGACCCTCTTATCTCCCCATTATATACAATCTCTGTTAGCGCTCAATAAGAGTTTTTCAGTAACTTATATATATATATATATAGTCTGATGTGACTACTCATTTTTTAAAATAAAAAAATCAAGATTAAATTATTTTAAGTGCTGTTATAAGTAGTCACTATTTTTAATTTATTATTATTAATTAAATACATGTATTTTAATTATTAGTAGTAATTATATACATGTATTTCGAGATATTAAATCTTAATTAAATGTAAGATGTATAATATTATATTGAATATATTAATTTAAGTATAAGTATATATTTTTTAAATATTTTGATTTACTTATTTTGATCTTAAAAATGTCATTAAATTAGTAATATATTTATATATTAATTTCTGTGATTCATATATATATATATATATATATTATTAATTCTTGAAAAAATATATATGATCTATGTAATATATTTAATGTATTTATATTGCATTTAATATAATAAATATAATTCATTAATATATTAATATATTTTTCAAATATTTTGAGTTACTGCATCTTAAAAATGTCATATTAAATATGTAATATATTTATATTGTACTGAATATGTTAATTCGTTCAAATATTATATATATATGTATATATATATATATATATATATATATATATATATATATAAATATATTTTTATTATTATTTTTTTTTAGTTATTAGGCCTATAGATAATATAATGTATGAAAAATATTTAATGTATGTATTAATACATTAATACAACATAAATGCAGTTCTTTTAATCAACCAATGCAATAATCAAAATAGTCATCTGATTGGCTCTTCTGATTGGCCTTTATAGAGACCAGTGATCAGACTATAAAAAGATTTTTGGCTGATAATGTTTGGCAGCTGATCGATCGGAGCACCCTTACAAAAAAATAGGCAAATATCGGCTGATATACTGGTCAGTCACTACTTAAAACGCCTCCACTTCACCTTCTTCTTAGCTAGTGTTGTAAGTCTGTTATCCTGGACGTTGTGAACCGTGTGGAGTTGGACTCTCACCAGTCCTCATGGCTCGTCGGCTTGTCCTAGATACTTGGGGCTTAAGATGACCCACTTAGATGCTTTTACTCATTGTGTTTCTGGCTGTGGAGCAACACAACACGTGAAATATGTATCACAATACACCTGTGCTCATATTTCATTGACTGTACAGTGCAGTGTTCCATATACAGCAACTTTAGAGTGAATGTGACACTCCTCCTGATTGGCTGGTCACTTGCACCTCTGATCTGTTTTAAAACAGTTTGATTTATGTTTTAAAACATTCATCTCCATGCACTCAAGTCCAGGAGAGGACAGATGTGACGTTGGCTTTGCATAATTGACCATGCATCTTTATTTTTGCCAGTAATGGATGCTGGGAAGGAGAGGACGGCTGCTGAGCCAGCGAGGCCGATAAAAGACACACACACCTCGGATTCACATGGATGGGTTCTAGTCCTGATAAATATGAGGGATGAATTGTCTGGAGGGGCGACTCCAGCTCGTGGCTCCGACACCGGGAATGACTCAGCATCCCCATCCTCCATTATAACGCCACTACGGCTGATGAACCTGCAGAGGATTGTGGGGAAACTGAAAGTGGGTCTGTTAGCCCAGACGTTCAGAGTAAACTTGTAAACCAGGGCCATCCATCAATGCTGTTAATTATGCAGGAGATAAATGATCCTCGTAACTTTAGCATGACGGAGGACAGCTGCTGAGGAGAAATGTCACGGTGTAGCTGTTCTGTACAAGCCGCATTTAGCATATCCAGCCTTATCTGAGATCTGATACATGAGTAAATACACCAGCACATGTTATTGTCTGCTTGATGCGATTGTGTTTCAGATCCCATTGAAATGAAACTCTCATTGTTGTTGATGTGAACTGGCTATAACTGGATGGAGAATTAAAAGTTTTGGGTCTGTCAATTTTTTTTTAAAGAGATTATACTTTTATTCTGAAGAAATTCAAATAGGCAAGGCAAGTTTATTTATATTTCATACACAGTTGTTATTAAAAATGCTTTACATAAAAAGGAACAAATAGGCCTACATAAGAATTAAAAAGATTGATTTAAAATGCATTAAAGCAATTAAGAGAATACCATAAAAATAGAAATAGCAATAAAAGTAGAGAATATTAAAACAGTTTAGAATTACTTAGAAATATGGTAATAAGTTTAATACGTTTAAATAAACACTGTTCTTTTGAACTTTCTATTTATCAAAGAATTCTGAAAAAAATGGATCGGTTTCCACAAAAATATGAAGCAACACAACTGTTTTCAACACTGATAATAATAATTATATAATTATAATAATAATGCTTCTTAAGCAGCAAATCATCATATCAGAATGATTTCTGAAGGATCATGTGACACTGAAGACTGGAGTAATGATGCTGAAAATTCAGCTTTGATCTCAGGAATAAATTACATTTTAAAATATATTACAATATAAAACAGTGATTTTAAATTGTAAAAATATTTCACAATATTGCTGTTTTTATTGTATTTTGTAGCCAATAAATGCAGCCTTGGTGAGAAGAAAAAGCTTATTTTAAACCTTTTTTAAAAGTTAATTTAATAAGTTTAATAAATTAATTTATTATTATTATTATTACTTATTTTTTAATAAAAAAATTCAGAAAATGCACAAAAAATTAAGAAAATATTTCACAGGCAGTGAAAGAATACATATTTGTTTTTTCATATTAATAATTAAAATGAATAAGATTCATGAGTTAAATGTGTTCGTTGATATATCTATATTTTAGTATGCCATGATTTTATCAGAAGTAAGCCACATTTCCTGAGAATGACCCTGATGCTTTCACATAGTTTTATTATTTTTATATACATGCACAGATTTTTCCTCTACAATCAGCACATTGCCAATTGTTCTTTTGAGGGAATGAGTGATTGTTAAATCAGCTATTGTTGTGCATGTGTTTTCTGGATGGCCTGAGCGGAAGGACATTGACTGTCCCTCAGTTCAACTCTGGCTGTGTTCACACTTTATTATTATTAAGCATGAAGATCGTCAGTTGGCACATAAGCATTTGGCATGAATATGGAAATGCATCGTTGCTTTAGTGGGACAGTTTGATTTGCCCTTTTCCTTGCAAAACAAAGACGCTCATTTACTTTATAATACTATATTCAAGGATAATTCACCCAAAAAATATTATGTTCTCACCCTGCTGTAATTTTTTTCCATGCAACACAAAATATTTGGAGGAATAGTCATGAAATTTGGAGATATGTCTTTCAAGCTTCAAAAAGGTCAGGAAAAACATTTAGGTTTAGCATGACAGAATTTTAATTATTGGGTCAACTGACACTAAAACAGCATGCAAGACCTCAAAACCACTCACCAGAACAACTTCACTTTTGTCCCACCACACTGTGCAGTAATCAGCGTGCAGTCATGCAGCCCAAAGTCACGTGACCCCGCAGGAACGCCCCCCGCCCTGGAGATCAAATGTGTGCAATCATGATTTTGCCAACATATCATCGTAACCAGTTCGCCTGAGCGTTTGCATGACATGTTCTGGCTGGTTTGCATTCATAGCGACAGACTCCTTTGATGTATATTGGAAAGAAGGAGAAGAAGGAGATAAGATGGAGTCTGCTGGGGTTCTTCACTAATGATCTCCAGTATGCTCCGGCCAATCCCTTTCATCTGGTCGGCATTACTGAGGCTGACTCTTTGTTGTTTCAGATTGAACCTAGCAGGACTGTAATAAATATTTCTTTTTCTTCTTAAGCTCTAATTGAACTGCGGTACGGCCGGTAAGCATCCTCTACTCCATGCTCATATAGAGAGAGAAAGAGTGAAGATTAGATCCTGGTATTACATGCCTGGTATTTAATTGGGATTTGAAGCAGAATCTCATATATTGAAGGTACATCTTCAGCAGCTGTTGCTTCCTAACATAAGAATCCTACAGGTTCAATCCAGGGTTTCTGGAACATCTGAGTCATCCTTTCAACCTTTTCAGACTCTCAGCCAATCCAGAGACCACCTACTATAAAAATTCTTGTTTTTTCTTGATATTCGATGTATAGTATTAACGAACATTACTGTTCTAAAAAGCATTATATTTGAATAAATGTATACACACTACCATTCAAAAATGTAGGGTTGGTAATTTTTTTTTATGTTTTTGAAAGAAGTCTATTTGATTTTTATTTGATCAAAAATACCGTAAAAATAGAAATATTGTGAAATATTATTAAAATTTAGAATTGCTGTTTTTTATTTGAATATATTTTAAAGTACAATTTATTCCTGTGACGAATTTTCAGCATCATTACTCCAGTCTTCTTCAGTGTCACATGATCCTCCAGAAATCATTCTGCATCTGAAATCAAATAGTTCCCTACTATATAATATGCAAAAAAACAGTACACCAAAACAGTAGTATGGCGAATACATAGTATTCGAAAAACAGTAGGCGAAAAGTCCCCAGATGAACTACTACTTCTGCCGAGATTTTGAAGTGTACATTCGATGGACAGTAACAACATAGATCCGAAATTCCACATTCGTACTATATAGAACATACTTTTTTAATGGTCGCATAGTAAATTCAAATTCTAATGCAGTACCTACTCAGACAGTATGCCACTTCAGACACAGTGATCATGTCCTAACCAGACATAGGGCCCTATAATTTCCACGATCACGGAATCGCGGAATCCATTCGTAAAAACGGAATTTACTATATAACGCGGAATGTCACGGAATTTGTCAA
This sequence comes from Ancherythroculter nigrocauda, assembly GCA_036281575.1. Classification (NCBI taxonomy): domain Eukaryota; kingdom Metazoa; phylum Chordata; class Actinopteri; order Cypriniformes; family Xenocyprididae; genus Ancherythroculter; species Ancherythroculter nigrocauda. The sequence continues at coordinate 49,900 of VTFQ01000641.1, forward strand.
ATTTTTGATGAATGAATTAAAAGCATGTCAGTACACGTAAATTAAATTGCGATATAGACTAGTGTCTGTGAATATTAAACCGCAAAAAGACTATTTAAACATGAATGTGTGACTCTGAAATGAATGATGCGGAAGCGCAGTTTCATTTACCTCACACACAATCGCGCGGGCGCACACACGCTGAAGCACGTGCGACGCTCGTGGTGTTTTCGTCATCTGTCGCCTCACTATATGAACGCACAAATTCATCTCCAGAGCTGCTCTGAAAGTCACTACATCAGCATTTAACCGCTTCGTTTGAGAAAACTACCATCATAAACACAGAGAAACTCAAAGCAAAATAAAAGTTCGATTTAACTTGACAGAAACATATTACTGTTGTACAGTAGAATTTAGATAAATTAATTTAATAATAAATTATTAAAATATATTTTAAACAATAATCTCAGTGTTTCTTCCATGTTTTAATTTTAACAGTAAAGCTCTGTTGTGCAGCACATTGTTTGACAAAAAAGTTTAATTTCATGATTAAAAGATAAATTAAATGGTATGCGTTCATTTGATTGCCAAAAAATTTAAATACACAGCAGCACTTCTGAAAAAAAGAAAATATATATATATTTTTTAATTAATTAATATTGTTGTTTTTAAGAATTCAATTAATTAGACATGCTTTTTGATTATTAAAATGGAATTAAAACATTAAAATGGAATCCAGAAAACAGAATTTGGTAAAAAATAAAATTTGAGGGGAAAGAATAAAACGTAGGGCTTTAAAAAAAAAATGTAATTATTTTGTTAAATTTATTAAATTGTTGGTAAATTGGACAAGATTCATTATTTCAATAAATTATACATGCTTTTTGATTACTAAAATTAAATTTAACCATTAAAATGGAGTCAAAAAATAAATAAAACGGAAAAAACTGAATCCAGAAAAATTAAAACGGAAAAAACGGATTTTGGGAAAAAATAAAACGGAATTTGGGAAAAAATAAAACGGATTTTATAGGGCCCTACAGGCACAATGCAATAAGATTCAAGCGAAAAAGCAGTTTTTCTGTCCACACCAGACACGTTTATTTTATTAAAAAAAAAACAACACATTTGTAACATCAACTCTTTCCACGGCAGCATTTTTTTTTAAGTTGCCAGCCACCGCCAGAGTTTTTGATCATTTTCACAAAAATGTCATGGCCTCCAGAATATTTTATCATATGAATATCTGAACATGCAATATATCAAAAGAAAGAACAGAAAAAAAAAGTTTTATTCTTCATGCATTCTTTTTTTTTTATCAGCACTTGAATATGGGTAGGTTTAATAAAAAAAAAGCAAAATTTTTAACAAAAAGCTGAGAAAATCGTGTTTTTTTCTTCTTCAAAAACTACAACGTGCATGAGAGATGCTTTTATCGCTTGTTTCTGCTCCTTTTTTGCCTTTGTTTTGATCACTGCAGTAAGATAGATCGATTTTATTATATCATATTAAATACTGGATGTCTCGTGTTGATAAAAGGCATGCAATTCATTTTAAAACGTATTGTATGATGGAGAAAATGCTGTATTACTGTTACTAAAAATAAAGCTGATTATGCTATGTTAGCTACTTGACAAAATAGTGTTTTTCTCTGAGGCATGGTACAGCATGGTACTCGCAAAAAAATCAAGAAAATTAGATTTAAATAATAAGACTAAACGTGTTGAGCTATATAACAATAATTCGTTTTCTGTCTATAAATATATCAAAACAGTTGTTCCCTTGCAATTTTCTCACGATTTACAAATAGTTGGAAACATTTGGGATATTATAAGTACTCAAGTGAACAAAATATATAACACTGACCTAGTGGTTTTTGGATATTTTACTGCAAAAATATTACATATTGCACCTTTAACTGCTGCTCCACAGCTCAAACTGTTCATTAAAACTATTCACAGACAGTGTTAGAGTATGAATTTTGGCACTTTACACACCAATTATTAAATTATTAGGCATTAATATAGATGTTTCCATCCATCTATTTTTATGCACATTTTGGGATATCGCATAAAAAAAAAAACACTGGATGGAAACGCCAAGATGCACATATATTCTTAAAACATGCATAAAAACGTATGAGCTCAAATGAGGCGGATACATTTTTTATCAGACATAAAATACATGCGCATAAACTATGATGGAAACACATTTAGCGATTAAATCCTTTGATGCGCAACAAAAAACTCATGTGATTTTGACTCAACAGAGGATGTGATTGGATAACTGGACTAACCAAAGGGCCAATCACATCACAGCATCTCAGTTGTTGGTTTGATCATTCTGAAATGCCTGAACCAAAGTCTGTCATCAGAATGATTGGGTATAATAAAGTGTCTCACACAATTGAGTTTTCAAACAGGCATCCGAACTCAAGATAACATGACAGCATGAGCATGAGTCATTTATGACAACATCCATTTTTATTAGTTATTTTGCTTGGAATTCCCTGGAAGTGACGATATTGTTCTCTTGAACACATGGGATGAAAACGCTGCTTTACTCGAGAATGTTTTATGCGATATTCCAATTTTGCTCATAGTTAAAGTTAAATGTGCAACTTCGAATGAAAACGTAGCTAATGATAACTCCAATTGTTCAACAAATAAAGTATTTCTAAGCATTTGGAATCATAATTTTCATCTGCTGGTTGAAAAAAGTGCCTTCACAGAACGGCGCCATGAACTTATTACAGGATTATCTGACTTGATCTTGATAAGACAAGACATATAAATCATAAAAACCAAACAAACACTCGCAGTCATGAGAGGTGCAGTATTTCTCATCTCTGTCATGTTTTACAATCAGACAAAAATGTGATTCCCAAGTCACATCATGTTTCTGTGTACCTTTATGCAAAGCCAGGCCATTGTTTCCAGTGTTATGAATATGTATTGCCTTTGAGCGTGATTCCAAAGAGCTGTAAGCAAATTTGGAGTGCATTTCCACGCAGCTGGCGTGCCGATGATTTTAAATGAAAATCCCAGTAAGGCTGTGAGCTTTAGCGTTCGGCGTAAGCCTCTCTCCTGGGTCATTGTTGAAATATTGTAGATTCATGAACAGTAGACCTGGAGAACGGGGAAAGATGTAAAACAGCTTCTCTGTGGCAACAGTGATGTTTTTTTGTCTCTGTTGGGGATTCTTCAGTGAATTCCTCTGTTGAAGACTTCAGAGAGACTAATGCAAACATGACAGACAGGGAGAGTAAAGTCCCTGACCGTAATCGAAAGCGGCACGTGTCGTCTCAGTTTGAAGGAAGACGTTGTGTTTGCTTGTCCTTTTTTATCGTGGTTTTCTTGATATTAGGGGTTTGGTTTGTTAAAGGATTAGTTCACTTTCAAATTAAAATTTCTTGATAATTTACTCACCCCCATATCATCCAAGATGTTCATGTCTTTCTTTCTTCAGTCGAAAAGAAATGAAGGTTTTTGATGAAAACATTCCAGGATTATTCTCCTTATAGTGGACTTCAATGGACTCCAGATGGTTGAAGGTCAAAATTACAGTTTCAGTGCAGCTTCAAAGGGCTTTAAACGATACCAGACGAGGAATAAGGGTCTTATCTAGCGAAACGATGGGTCATTTTCGAAAAAAAATGTAAATGTATATGCTTTATATAAACAACTGATCGCCTTCCAAGTGGTTCCGCTTTCCGTATTCTTCAAAAAGCTTACGCTGTATGTCCTACACCTTCCCTATTCTACTTACGGAAAAAATGGAACTGGCGCCGCGTTCGTTCCGTAAGTAGAATAAGGAAGGCGTAGGACATTCAGCGTAAGCTTTTTGAAGAAAACAGCACTCTTGCTCGTGTCATGAACTATCAGGAGCATTTTTGCCAGCATATCTTGAAATTTCCAACCCTGAGTGGAGAGCAGTATGTATATTAAATCATATAATACATTTATAATGTTAAAATCATGATTGATATAATTGATAAGAACCGAGTGCAAAGCCGCTATAGCATATTGATGAATGGAATTGCATTTGTCTGAAAAGTCTTTGCAAAGATGTTTCTGGAAACAAACTATTACACCTTTTCCAGAAGTGGTCAAATGAGCAACGGAAAAACTGCGAGAATTTATTCTTATATAAAGATTTATATAAGAATAAATAAAGACGTCTCCACCGTGTTTCGTTAGAAATGACCAATGATGTCATGTGACTTTCGGTTTGTGTTGGTACACATCAAAATTCAAAATGTTCTTATGCATGGTTTAATGTACATAAGAAATAAACATTCCTGTTCAGTATTACAAGCTGTGTGACTCAGGTAGGCCTACTTTAAAAACAAGCCCATAAAATTAGCTAATTTAGAGAATTCCGAGAATTACTGAAGGTGCTTAGGCACCTATTGTATCTGTTGGCGTTCTTTTCAATTATTCTTCTTCCGCTCTGGGAGTCTATGGCAGCCCATAGAACCGCTTGCGGGAAAGTTGTGAAATTTGGCACACAATTAGAGGACAGTCTGACCTTTGTCCATAGCAAATTTGGAGTCTCTAACTCAATCCCTCTAGCGCCACCAGCTGTCCAAAGTTGCACTTATGTTTATGTTAATAACTTTTGAACCGTAAAGGTTAGAAACAAAATGTTATTTTTTTCCTCTGATTCCTTGGGTCAAGACAAATCGATTGCACCCTGTGAGGTCATTTTCCGTCGTGAAATTTTTTCCGCCATTTTGAATTTTCTGAAAAACCTACTTTTTCGAACTCCTCCTAGGCCGTTACTCCGATTTTCACGAAAATTGAACCAGATCATCTCCAGACCATGCCGACAAAAAGTTATGGAATTCAAGTCGATTCCTCAAACCGTTTTCATAAAACACGCGAACGAATTGTACGTAGCGCTTGCAAAAATAGACACAAGGCTGTATCTCCGCAACGCTTTATCGTATTCAGACCAAAGTTGGTCTGAATACGATAGCATGACCTGAGGCATCATGCAGCGTTTCAGCGCAGCGCCATCTACTGGTGCGGAGATATGAAAAATTGATATTTTTGCTTATAACTTCTGATGAGTTTGTCCAAAAATCATAAATTTGGTCTTGTTAGATTCAGGGCATCATGCCGAGTCGAATGATATCCAATTTTTCCATATCGGACATTTTGACTGTCGGCCATTTTGAATTTTATGCTAAAATGCTGTAATTTACAAATGCATTAGCGTATCGTTACGAAACTCGGTATGCATCTTTGACACCATGTCCTGACAGTACACAAAAAGTTTTGGTGCAGCGCCACCTTGTGGTCAAAAGTTTTAACAAAATTTACAAAAATGCTAATAACTTTTGACAGTATTAACCGATTGTATTGGAACTGGTCTTAGTAGATTCCTTGGGTCATGCTGAGAACATAGATATCAAATTGCCATAGTCGGCTGAACTTCCTGTCCACCATATTGTTTTTCTTTAAAAAACTACTTTTTCGAACTCCTCCAAGACTGTTGTTCCGATTTTCACCAAAATCGAACCGTATCATCTTCATACCATGCTGACAAAAAGTTATGGATTTCAAGTCGATACGTCAAACCGTTTTCGTATACCGGAGCAAAGAATTTGAGGCATGATACAAAAATGACTCTTGAAGCTGTATCTCTGTAATGCTTTGACATATTGACACCAAACTTTGCAAGTGTCATTGTCACCTCACTCTGAACATACCACATTAATTTGGTCACAGTGCCACCTATTGGTCGAAAGTGATGAACCAGTAAATCCTCATTTTTTATCATTTTTCAGCTCTTTTGCCTAAAATGATCTCAATAGGTCTTTAATTGCTCACTGTTGCAGTTGGTCTGATGCTCCCAGCCATGTTGGCTGGCTTCTTGTGCTGTTTTTGTGCTTGGCCCCGTAATTGCTGCTTGCAGCTATATTTATTATTGTTGTTTATCATGCTGTAATTTCGTAAGTAAATCACGCATTTAGAAAGTGAATTTGGCTGTGTTTTATAGTTTTTCTGACAGCTAGATGGTGATAGCAGATGGTGATTTCTGATAGCAAACCGGCAGTGCACCACATTATTGGTTTATGCAATAATAAAGACTATAAAAATGTTGGGGGTTTTAAGAATGCACTGACAGGTGCCCCATTCACAAAGTTTTGCTTAGGCCCCCCAGAAGTGTTGGATCGGCACTGCATGCACCCCTCCAAAAATATGACAGCGCGTCAATTCTACGTGGACCGTGAGCGCTGTGATTGGACTGCTAGAACCCCTCCTTCAGGTCAAAAAGGAAAATGAAGTATAAATGAAAACCAATGCCTAGCAGACGGTGTAGAGGCTACGGCGTAGGTCAGACGCAGAAGGGTAAATCAACCTTTATCAGGCAATAACTTTTCAGGCAGCATTTGCACACGAAGGTACCTCACGAAACTTATTTCGAACAGACTTCTGAGGCAGCATAATGGTGAAAGAAAGAAAGATTTACAACAAAATAAAGCGAGCTCTGGTGATAACTAAGCACATATTTGATTACTACAATATTAATTTCATTCACATTGAAGAACATTGAATTTGGACGTGTCTCGATGCCTTGGAATGCATCTTCCAAAGGCAGCATTTTTCAGTTTTCGGATGCCAGTTTTTGGAAAATCAGCTGAAGATGACAGATAATCCTAACATCTGCTATAGCATCCTTTGCAGCGCTGAAAATGCAACATGTACTTGTTGCGTTATGAATTGCAAACACATTTCAGAATGTATTCCCGTGTTCCAGGTAGATGTTGTTTATGACTGTTTTTAAGATATATATATATATTGTGTTATTCATGGCTCCAGCATGCTAATCACTTACGACTGAGTCATTAAGAGAAATGGGACTTTCTGTCTGTCATTCATGGAATTGGGGTCACAGAGTTCAATTCCAATTCTGATACTACAAAATTATTATTTCACATACATCCCAACATTACCATATTAAAATGGCCTGAGGATCTGAAGCATCATGAATACTTAATCCTTTATAATAGATGACCGAATCCCATAATGAAGCATTTGATGCAGAATATGAGACGATGCAGCTGATATTTTATCATGCAGAGCAGACTCTGTGGCCGGTCTGGCATTCCTGTGGGCTCAGACGGCCCTGCGTTCACCCGAAAACCCTCCCTGCTCCTTCTCACAGCGCTGAGGAGGCCGTCATGTCACGTCTGTCTGTCTCCTCAGAAAAACAACACTGACTCGTCTCGTTAAAGCTGATGCGTCTTTTCTGCATGTTAAACTCTGAAAAAATGACATGCATCATATCATGTGGGACAGAATATTTGGAAATGTAAGGCAGGACTTCATTTTATCCATCAGGATGTGATATGATCATGTGTTGTGATTATTATTGGTTCATTTTTGTTATTCTCCACCCACAGTTGCAAGTTGTTTGAAAGGTGAAGGTTATTGAAAGTTATTTCTTTAGTTTTTTTTAAATGTATTTATTTAATGTGAATTCCTTTTTATTAATTTTTTATTTAATATGAATTATGGCATTATTATGATTTACTTTTTATTAATGATTATGGGATTATTAACATTTATAAATTTTTGTTTTAAATAAATTATGGAATTAAAACTTACATTTATTTTCATGTAATAGTAATTATACCATTATTCATTTTTATTTATTTGTATTTTTTAATAATTATTATATGATTGTTAATATTCATTCTTAATTTAATATGAATTATAGGAATATAATATAATATAATTATTATGGGATTGTTAAGATTTTTAAATTAGCTTTTAATTAATTATTATGGAACTTTTACATTTATTTTCATATAAATGTAATATGAATTATGCCATTATTAATTATTTTATTTTTTAATGATTATTACATGATTGTTAATATTTATTCTTATTTTTTTATTTAATATGAATTATGGAATTATTATGATTTTTAATTTTATTTTTATTCATTTCTATGGGGTTGTTAAGATTATTCATTAATTATTATGGAAATTCATTATTTAATTAATTATTATGGAAAAATAATATTATGCCATTATTATTTTTTATTAATTTATTTTTTTAATAATCATTACATGATTGTTCATATTTATTATTATTTTTTATTTAATATTATTTAGTAAATAAATTACAGTAAGGATTTTTATGGGATTGTTAAGATTTTTACATTTTTGTTTTTACTTAATTATTATGGAAATTAATTATGTAATTATTATGGAAAAATAATATTATGCCATTATTATTTTTTATTTTTTAATAATCATTACCTGATTGTTTATATATATATATATATATATATATATATATATATATATATATATATATATATATATATTTTTTTTTTTTTTTGTATTTAATATTGTTTAGTAAATAACTTGCCTTAAGGATTTTTATTGGATTGTTAATATTTTTACATTTTGTTTTTAATTAGTTATTATGGAAAAACATTGAAAAACATTGTGCCATTATTAATTTTTTATTATTATTTTTTAAAAATCATTACGTGATTGTTAATATTTATTCTTATTTTTTTATGTAATATTATTACAGTAAGGATGCCAAAGACCACATTTCTTTCTTTCTTCTTTGCTCTCTCTCTGTTTCTCACTGTCTCACTCAGTGTTTTGTTTGGGAGGAAGTATCCAGCTGTGGAGTTTGTCCAGATTAGGGGTCATAACCTTGGCTGGTGTTGTTAGTCTCTTTATATGCCGTCAGACTAACTGCAATGTTGAGGTTCTTATTTTAGACAGTTTAATCACAATTGTCTAGACGGGCTGTTGCACTTCTGAGCTGTGCACAGTCCAGTTCATCTGTCTGAGGTGCTCGCTCGCCCCCTCCACAGCGCTCTGTCGCAGGGTTATATCAGTCTCTGCACCGGTCTCAATCTGGCCCCAGGCGTCTGCGCTGCTATGTATGCAAAGCAGCTCGCAGATCACATGATCAGAGTGACGGAACAGCCTCCCTTCTCCCAAACACTGTGGCCACTGCCTGGTGTCCCAGAATACCTACACAAGGTGTGTGTGTGTGTGTGTGTGTTGAAAATGAATTCGGCTAGGGTCGTCATCATTGACGTCTGTGTCTCTCTCCTCCTACAGCTCTGGTGCTATGACAACAACGCTGCTGCCTTCCCACCAATCACACCTCTATCTTCACAGAGACATAGGCATGCTGTTCTGTCCAAATATTTAACATTTAACCTCTTCGGCTGGATATTGTGGCATGCGATAGATGTTTTTTTGTAGATGCCAACACTAGATGTAATGTAAGATCACGATGGCTGAATATTACAAAACATTATTTAGGGCTCGACCATGTCTGGTACATATTTTTACCACAAAATCAAACGAAAAAAATACTAAATTATATTTTGCATGATGAAATGGAACCTATTTATAGATTTATTGCATTTTGACATTATTTTAATGACAGTTATGCACATATTTCCTCCATGTTCTCATTACTATAATGCAATAAGAATATCATGTTCATTACTTTTATGTGAAAGCAAAAAATATTTAAAATATTTGTGCATGGTAGAATTTGTGTTGCTTTTATTAAATGTATTAAATAATGTTAATTAAAATAATTTAAAAAATTATTGCATTTCAGTTATATAGTATATTTATTGACAATTACTGAAACTACAGAAAAATCCTCAAAAATATAATGTCCAAGACAGATGAGAATATGATGTTTAGTTGTCATAAAAATAATATTTTTTCTTCTGATTTTGTGATTAAATGCACCCTAGACATGTTTATTTATTTTTTATGTGGGATAAACTTTTTATTTTGTAGACTTTATTTTACAGAAGTTGCCCATAGGTGGGCGGAGCTCTGCGGTAAAGGTGTGAGAAGTGGGTGGGGTCAGTGTTTGTGAGAGGCGGGTTTGAATTCTTGTGTAAATTTGATGCTCTCCGCAGGGTCATACCAGAGCCATTCAGACAGACCAAAAGGAGCAGAACCACACACATTCCTGCTCCCAATCTCACAGTGATTCCGAGGCAGAAGGAAAGGGGGAAGGGGAAGGAGGTAAAGAGAGTGTGGGAGAGGGGAGGAGAAGAGGGGGGGATCGTTGAACGGACACAGCCCCCCATCCCAAGCTGTTTCAGTTCCCGTCCACTCACGTGGGAGTCAGTATGTTGTGGAGTTTGAGACGGAATGTGGACGCCGCTGCAGGAAACATGCGATTTTAGAAAGGACGTGTGTCATTGGGTCACAGGATCGCCCCCTGGGAAGGTAAGACGTCTGTGCGGTTGTCGAGGTGTGGCGGCAGTCTTTGGGTTTGTGTTGATGCTTTTTAGAGCAGTTTCGCAGCTTCAGAGAGTCTCGATGTCTGTTGAGAGGCAGAGAAAGCAGATGAAAAGGATTTCCCACATCTGAACAGCGCTGTCTGTATGTCTGACTTTGTCTGTCTCTGTTTGGCTTGCTCTGTCTTTCTATCTGAACATTCAAAGAAGCGTATTGACATGGTAAACAAGGGTTTGCATCGGCAAAACATTAATAACAATTACATGTTTAATGTTTGTTGTTATATGCTGAACACATGTATTATAGACGTTTGCTGGTCATTTTCTGGTGTTTGTATCTCAATGGAAGTTTAGACTTCTCTACCTTAGGTTTGTTCTTCTTGGGGTTTTGTGTAGCTGGTATATCCCTAGTTGAACTATTCCTGTTGGAATTTCAGACATAATTTACAGCCAATCCTAAAAAAAATCCTAAGAATTGCATAAGAGAGTCACAACCTGGAAATATCAGGGATTTTTAATTATTGATGATATTTTTAATGAATTTGTAGGATAATTTTTTTTTTAAACATAATTGTTTTGTTTTTTTAATGTTGGCTTGTTTCCGCCACTAAATAAAAAATAAAAAAGGTTTAATTGCGATTTTTTTATCTTGCAATTCTGACTTTTTTCCTCAGAATTGGCAGTTTATATCTTGCAATTCTGACTTTGCAAGTTTATATGTCGCAATTCTGACTTTATAACACGGAATTGCAAGTTATACAGTCAGAATTGTGGGATATAAACTCGCAATTCTGAGAAAAAAGTTAGGATTGCGACATAAACTTGAAATTCTGACTTTATAACACAATTTTGACTATATCACACAAGTCTTACAACAACAACTTTTTTTCCTCAGAATTGGACTATTGTGAGGTAATAATTCACTGATTCACTGATTCTGACATTATAACTCGACTTTATTTCTCGCAATTCAGACTATTTCTCGCAATTGTGAGTTTATATCTCCAGATTCTGACTTAATTTGCAATTGCGAGTTTATAACGAGATTCTGACATTATAATTCACAATTGTGAGTTTATATCTCCAGATTCTGACTTAATTCACAATTGCGAGTTTATAACGAGATTCTGACATTATAATTCACAATTGTGAGTTTATGTCTCCAGATTCTGACTTAATTCGCAATTGCGAGTTTATATCGAGATTCTGACATTATAATTCACAATTGTGAGTTTATATCTCCAGATTCTGACTTAATTCGCAATTGCGAGTTTATATCGAGATTCTGACATTATAATTCACAATTGTGAGTTTATATCTCCAGATTCTGACTTAATTCGCAATTGCGAGTTTATATCGAGATTCTGACATTATAATTCACAATTGTGAGTTTATATCTCCAGATTCTGACTTAATTCGCAATTGCGAGTTTATATCGAGATTCTGACATTATAATTCACAATTGTGAGTTTATATCTCCAGATTCTGACATTATAATTCACAATTGTGAGTTCATATCTCCAGATTCTGACTTAATTCGCAATTGCGAGTTTATATCTCGCAATTCTGAGAAAAGAAGTCAGAATTGTAAAGATATAAAGACGCAATTACCTTTTTAATTTTTAGTTTAGTGGCGGAAACAAGCTTCCATACTTTTAAGTGAAAACATATTTAATATAAAATAATTTTAAAATCCCTTATCCAGTAATTGAGAATAACTGGAAAGTCTGCTGAGTCCTGTTGGATAATCTGTAGTCTTTATCAGAACTCTACTGGCATTTTATTGGAGTAATCTCTTCCTACTTGAGTTAAAAGAAAGCAACAGGAGTTTTAAAACCAGCAAAGTTTTGCCATAAATTGCTTGTGATGCTCTACATGGACATTCAATCCCATTGGAAACCTAATAGTCCTATTGTGAACTATGTGTTCTTAAGATCCACTTGTTGTTATGCTGGAATCCTATGTTGGAATTCCCATTAGGATCCAGACCATTGCTGAAATTGCAGTTGGATTTGTTTGACTATGTGAATTTGTATGCGTTACATTTAAATTTAAACTCTTTGTGGTTTGCAAAATCTGATTTATTTTAGCACTAGTAAAGTTGCCCACATCTAAACTGTTGCATATCAATAGATAAATCCTGGAAGAACAAAGAATATTTAAAAGATTGTTATTATCTTCCACCTGTGGTCTTAAATGCTAATTGAACTGGTAGTTAATGACAGAACATCAACACGCAAACGCTGCCTTTCTGCGGGTGTCAGACGCTGTAAATAGTCCATGCGTGCGTCGTTAGAATGACAAAGCTCCTGTGCTGCTGCTATTGTGTAGCCGTGTGAGGAAGATGATGAATTGCAAATGTGTGAGTCGGTCAGAGTCAAGGAGAATCCCCTCTGAGCGTGTCCTGGTGTGAAGGACTTTAGACGGGCTGAATTCATTCTCTGAGCCCCTGTGAATGGCCTGAGAAAAGGAAAGGCAGAAAGACAGGAGGAATCTCTCATCTGCTGGTATACAGATGGAAATGAATCAGCCATCCGCAGTCAGGCAGGACAGGAGGTCAGCGCTGGTGGACGCAGCTGGGAAGTCTTGCATCATACAGAGAGCCATTAGAGAACACATATGGAGAGAGTGAGTTCATGTGAATATTAAAAAAACCTAAAAGTTGGTCTGAGTCACACACAAGGTCGGATATTAACAGGGCCAAAGTGACCAGAATGCTCTAGATTTTTAATATGTGGAGGCAAAAAGGCCCTTTAGCCAATTCTTGTTGTCTGACATTTCATATAGATTATTATTTAGACGGGTTTATTTTTGAAAGTCATTCTTAGAAGAAAAAGTTCCGTATAGAACTTTAAAGAGTTCTGTAAGGCACTTCATATATAGAACCTTTTACTCACCCTCATGCCGTTCCACACCCGTAAGACCCGTTAATCTTCGGAACGCAAATTGAGATATTTTTGTTGAAATCCGATGGCTCAGTGAGGCCTTCATAGGGAGCAATGACATTTCCTCTCTCAACATCCATAAAGGTATTAAAAACATATTTAAATCAGTTCATGTGAGTACAGTGGTTCAATATTAATATTATAAAGCGACGAGAATAGTTTTGGTGCACCAAAAAAAAAAAAAAACGACTTATATAGTGATGGCCGATTTCAAAACACTGCTTCAGGAAGCTTCGGAACACAAATGAATCAGTGTATCGAATCAGTGGTTCAGAGCGCCAAAGTCACGTGATTTCAGCAGTTTGGCGGTTTGACACGCGATCCGAATCATGATTCGACACAAAAGATTCATAACGCTCCAAAGCTTCCTGAAGCAGTGTTTTGAAATCGGCCATCACTATATAAGTCATTATTTTGTTTTTTTTTTGGCGCACCAAAAATATTTTCGTCACTTTATAATATTAATATTGAACCACTGTACTCGCATGAACTGATTTAAATATGTTTTTAGTACCTTTATGGATCTTGAGAGAGGAAATGTCATTGCTTCCAATGGAGGCCTCGCTGAGCCATCGGATTTCAACTAAAATGTCTTAATTTGTGTTCCGAAGATTATTGAAGGTCTTACGGGTGTGGAACGGCATGAGGGTGAGTAATAAATGACATTATTTTCATTTTTGGGTGAACTAACCCTTTAATTCATTTTTTATTTTGATTAATTTTTTGAATGAAACAGCTAGTATTATGCAATGATTTAAGACATTTATCCTTATCTCCTCCTGCTCCAAGGTATACTCCTTATACCTCAACGGACTCAACAGATGAAATGAGTCAGAGAAGAGTTCTGTGTGAAAGAAGGCGGAGCCTCAGCGCACACCTCATATTATGTTATCGTCACGGACCTATGGTAGATGTTTTGCAGCTGGAGCGAACTTTTCCTGAGAGTCGCTTTGGCAAGCCGTTTCGAACTCCCAAAACGAAAACAAAACAAACATAGCCTTATTTTGTTCTAAATGATGTCGCATCTGTTTGTTCTTCGATTCCGTTTGGATTAAATCTGGGCTTTTATAGGAAAAAGTTCCATATAGAAAGCTTCATTTATAGAACCTTTTAGGGGTTCCCATCATGAGGTTATTTTATGCATTTAGTTGTGGTTAATTTTGTTTAATTCTTTTTTATTTTGATTATTATTATTATTTTGAATGAAACAGCTCGTATTATGCAATTATTAAAGACATTTCTCCTTATATAGAAACTTTTTTGGCATAAATGGTTCTTTAAAATTGAGTCAAGAACCCTAGGGTTCAATGTAGAACCCATGTTTACACCTGCAAAAAGATCCGATCAACAGGTGGACGAAGCTAAATACAGGTGTAAATTATGGGTGTAATGGTTCTCGGTAAAAAATCGAACTGTTCGGTTCTCCACACACGGTTCGCCACGCACTTGCACCGCGGTTCTTCCAAAACCTGACAACACATCTATAACATGGTTTGTTGAAAACAATAATGTGCAAAACAGACAGACTGATTCGGCTAATGTATGTTTCAGTCGATGGATTCGCATTCTGGTTTCCCAATAACAACAGCGATGATCAAAAGAACATGGACAAAACAGTCTCTCTTTGTAAACAAATGTTCAATGCGAGTGCCGTATGCTCGAATATGAACAGTCATTTACGCCGTCATCACCCGCGCGACGTGAGCCCTGAACATCTGTGTTTAAACTAAACTCATTTAAACCATACCAATTTAAACATTCATCCATAAGAAGTGAAAGAGAAATGGTAGGTTATGTCTTGAGAGAATTGTATGTCTTAAAGGGACAACAGTCTAATATTCATGGTTAAAAACCGAACCGTGAGTAATCTGAACCGTTGCAATCCTATTGTAAATTTTGAGTTTGTCCACTTTCGACCACTTCCAGAGGTAGTTGAAAACGCATTCGATTGGATTGCTTTCGTAGTGTAATGTGGTCGAATGTGTTCGATCAGCGCAAAAAAACACCTACTCTCCACCTGAACTGATGCATAAACATTATGGGAAGCACTCTAGCCAGACTGGATTTAAACTTTGTCGGCTGAAGACCCAAGTTTGGTTTGAAGATGAAAAATGTACCAAGCACAATGTTCTCTCACCATTCCTGATTTCTGACACACACTCACGGCATTCGGCTGGCTGTCAGAGTTGTCATGAAAGCTGCTGCTCTGTATGTTTTTCCGTCGTCTCTGGGTGCATTCATATGTAAATTGCGTGAGCTTATTTCTTCCATTAGATGGAAAGATCGAAAAAACCCATACATTTATCCACCCACAGACCTTCCCCTTAAAGAAATCAGAACAGAAGTGGTTGAAAGTGGATAAAAGAGACGGATTAAAACACCAGGTATAAACGGGTATTTGTGATCTTAATACCAATAGCAGGACATGTTAGCACAAAAAATGTCCCTCAAAATGTCCCTCAAAGTCAGTTTCTGGGGCAAATATTTCTGAATAAAAGCAGTATTTGAAACAATGCCAGCTTTGAGGAACTAATACCTTGTTTTGACCGGAGTGCAGTTCTGTTTCCATAATCTCCATATGGGAACCCACAATCAAGTCAACAAAGGTTTGATTGTTATTTAGTTGTGCACGAGTGGAGAACTAAACAGGTTTAATCTCGACTCAAGCTTTTTCTTCCCTTGAAAGTAATTGATTGAAATAGTTTCCTCCTTGACTCGAGGGACACACTGACTTTGATAATTAAAAATGAGGCTAGAACGTGATTTTCATAAATACAGATCACTTTCATTGTGCTTTGATGTGGTCATTGCCGCTGGGTTGCGTTTCCTGTACTCAGAGTTGTTAATTAACTCTCCTGGATTGGTTTTGGGGGATAGAGGGATTCAGACCATCGTAAGCATGAGATAATATCTCATCTAGCACTTATGCATTGTTTTCCAAACAGATCCTTAAGAGCCATGCCAGGAATACTTCTTGTCAGCAGGATTGAGTGATGTGTTCACACTAGCAGCTGTGTTGTATGGCGAGCGATAGTAGTATTTAGACATGGGGAATCCCTTTTATCTGTGTGCATCTCAACTTTCATGTCAAGGCGCTCTGTTCTAGTTCTCTTCCGTGACCTAGTTAGCTGCTTTTCGGTCTACTTAGGCAGCATCATAATCTAAATGAAACCTTGTAAGTGACTAATTTCAAATGCTTGTTACGCAGAGGGAGACTTGACTGCAATTTATTCAAAAGGAAGTTGCGTCCCAAATGACGCACTATAAGCTATGCACTTATGTATTCACCCTTGTAGTGTTAATTAAAGCTGTGACAGTTGATTGCATGAAGTGTCCAACATTCCACACTTCATTTAATTAAGTGCATCATCCGGGTATGCTTAATTATTAAAGAGTACTTTTTCTATTTGAAATCTTCGTTGTGAACACACTACTCACTATTTATACTACAAAACGGCATTGAATAGTGCATAAATATGTGAATTGGGATGAATTTTATTTAGTAATTTTTTTACATACTTTTTATAAGTGTTGTATTTCTATTAAAATTAGAAATTAGCAATTAGAAATTGCATTAATTATTTTTATAACTATACTAGAGACTACGCTTTATTTCAATAATTTATTTTATTATTTATTTTATTTAATGTTTTATAAATTTATTGTTTGTTTTATGAATAGCAATTTGAAATTAATTCGTTAGTCCATTTTTATAACTACACTAGAGACTTGACTACAGTTTGTTCGTTTTTATTATTTATAATTTTATTTAAAATATTTTATAGTATATAAATTAACTAAATGTATTGTTTTTATTATAAATAGAAATAGAAAATAAATTAATTAGTCACTTTTTGTAGCTACAATAGAGTTTATTCCTATAGAGATAATTTTTTAATAATTTTATTTATTTATTTTTATAATGTATGATTTTTACTATAAATACAAATATTAAATTAATTTATTTATCAAAATTATTCTACAATTTCAAAACAATAGAGACTTGACTAATTAATTCTTAGACTTTATTGTTTATATTTTTATTTAATAAATCAATATAGACATATTAATTTAAAAATATACACATTTTAATTTATTAAATAAAAATAAATTAAAATTTTTATTAAATAAAAATATGATATATAGTTAAAAATTCATTTTTATTTTAATAAAGGAACATGAAATGAATTTATTATTGAACTTTTCTATCAATACTTTACAGTACTGAATTAAATAATTATTTATAGTTGACATTTCTCATACTTCTGATTTTATTTTCTTTGCGCATTATCTCTACAAAGTATGCATATGATGATCTGGCTATATCTTTCATTTTTGATGGTGCATTAAAGATTCGGTCTAGGTAAGCAGCTCACTTGGTTTTGTCTCACTAGTTTCCTGTTCTTCTTAATGTGGCCTATAATTCTGTTTACCCAGAATGCATCAAACACACCATTCATACCTGTTCCGCCCTCCGTTTTGATGAGTGATTTAATGGAAGGGTTATTATCTCTGGGGCTGAAGGCAGCTGTTTTAAAGTGGTCGTCTATGATGTCTAACCTCAAGACAGGTGGTTTAGGTAGACAGACTTGTGTACATGGTTAGTTTGTTCTTGATCTTCCGGCTCGGAGAGAGAAACAGGGGGCGTTATTGTACTGGAGTCGGGTGGAAATTAAAGGCCTGTGATCGGAGCTCGGAGCGAGTAAACTCATTTCAACGCGGCTTTGTGTAGTCATGTGTGTCTGAATCCTGTCTTGTTACGCTCGGCTGCACGGCGCAGGGAAGAGGGGCGGAGGGGAGACCCCAGGGTTCGGTGGAGGAAAAACTGAGATAATGTGAAGGAGAGATTTTCTGGAAACTGGATTTTGTTAATCTGTTCTCAGCGTATCACACTGGGGCTCAGGTAATCAGAGGAACACATGCTGTTGCGTGTCTTTGGGAAAATATTTGAGCTGGAAAAGTTTGTCCTCGAATGTATTTGAGAGAGTTTGGTTGGTTTGGATCGAGTGTTATAAGTTCTTTCTTATGTTGGAACGTAAAGTCCACACTAGAGGCTTAGTAACTACTAGCTAGTTTGTAACTAACTCTGTACTCGGTACTTATTTGTTCTTAAAGGGATAGTTCACCCAAAATGAAAATTACCCCATGATTTACTCACCATCAGGCCATCCTAGGTGTATTTGACTATCTTCTTTCAGACAAACACAGTCGGAGTTATATTAATAAATATCCTAGCTTTTCCAAGCTTTATAATGTAGTGAAGGGGTTTTAAAGCCCCCAAAAATGCATCCGTCCATTGTAAAAAATAATCCATACGACTCAGGAGAGTTAATAAATGCCTTCTGAAGCGAAGCAATGCATTTTTGTAAAAAAAAAATAATATCCATATTTAAAACTTTATAAATTCAAATAACTAGCTCTTCTCTTATATCAAAATGCTCTGAAATTTCTCTTTAAAAATTCTCATTTTAGACTTCTAATTCGTGACCGGTGTTTTGTTTTGCTCTCTCCTCTGTGCTTCCGCGTTCATCAGTACGTCATTCGTCGGGTCAGAGGTCACTCTTCTGCTGCAAATCGATGCGTACGGCCATCTGCCTGAAACTAGTTATTATAGTTAATAATGTTTTAAATATGAATATTTTCTTACAAAAACCCATCACTTTGCTTCAGAAGGCCTTTAAAGGTGCCCTCGAATTAAAAATTGAATTTATCTTGGCATAGTTAAATAACAAGAGTTCAGTACATGGAAATGACATACAGTGAGTCTCAAACTCCATTGTTTCCTCCTTCTTATATAAATCTCATTTGTTTAAAAGACCTCCGAAGAACAGGCGAATCTCAACATAACACCGACTGTTACGTAACAGTCGGGATCATTAATATGTACGCCCCCAATATTTGCATATGCCAGCCCACGTTCAAGCCATTAGACAAGGGCAAAACGTCTGGATCTGCACAGGTAAATCAACAGACTAGGTAAGCAAGCAAGAACGATAGCAAAAAATGGCAGATGGAGCAATAATAACTGACATGATCCATGATATCATGATATTTTTAGTGATATTTGTAAATTGTCTTTCTAAATGTTTCGTTAGCATGTTGCTAATGTACTGTTAAATGCGGTTAAAGTTACCATAGTTTCTTACTGTATTCACGGAGACAAGAGCCGTCACTATTTTCATTATTAAACACTTGCAGTCTGTATAATTCATAAACACAACTTCATTCTTTATAAATCTCTCCAACAGTGTAGCATTAGCCGTTAGCCACGGAGCACAGCCTCAAATTCATTCAGAATCAAACGTAAACAATATAACAGTGTACAATACTCACATAATCCGATGCATGCATGCCGAACACTTTGTATAGATCCATTTGAGGGTTATATTAGCTGTGTAAACTTTGTTTATGCTGTTAAAGGCAAGCACAAGCTCCGTGGGCGGAGAGCAGGAGAATTTAAAGGGGCAGCAGCATAAATCGGCTCATATTTAATGATGCCCCAAAATAGGCAGTTAAAAAAATTAATTTAAAAAAATCTATGGGGTATTTTGAGCTGAAACTTCACAGACACATTCAGGGGACACCTTAGACTTATATTACATCTTGTAAAAAAACGTTCGATGGCACCTTTAATATCCCCCTGGAGTGGTACGGATTACTTTTATGGGGGGTGGATGCATTTTTTTGGCTTCAAAATGTGGCCCCCATTCACAATAATTATAAAGCTTGGAGGAGCAAGGGTACTGTATTTTAAATATATCTCCGATTGTGTTAGTCTGAAGAAAGTCATATACACCTAGGATGGCTTGAGGGTGAGTAAATCATGGAATAATTTTAATTTTTGGGGGAACTAATCCTTTAAGGCAGAACGTAGCTAGTAGGTTGTAAGCTCTCTGTAAAGTAATGCGTAGTTGCACAATATGACGTTTACCCTCAATGATCCAATTCTTTAAATACTTTAAATAGCTTTAAATACATGAGCCGAAGTTGTGTTTAAATGCTGCAAATTTTTATCCCTCATTCTAATTTTGCCTCATGTTTCTAATGATAAAATTTTCCATTAAATATGATACTTAATCATAAATAACAAAAATGTTTTTATATGTAAATAACATTCTGAAACTGTATTTGAAACTACATTAATAAGGATCAATAAATACTTATTTAAAAAAATGACATTTATTGATTATGACTGATTTTATTTGACAAGCACAACATGGAGCGATGCACACGGCGGCTGCTTGAGGAGCCGCTAACAAAGTAATCTTTTCACATAATGTTCTCTCTCTTAAAATGTAATAAAACTAGGCTAACTTACACACAGCTGGTGCAACCAGCCCCTGGATTTCTGTACAGTTTGTGTGCTAATCCTTGTATTTACCTTTGTAGATCGTGATAGAAAGAAAATGAGAAGAATTGAAACCAAAACACATCCGTAAACTTTGTCTTTTATTTATTTTTTGTAGCAGCAAAAACTTCAACACGGTTTTTAAAAATGCACTGCCCATTGCAAGCACTTTTTCCTGAAGCAAGCTTTTCTGTGGGCTCTTCTAGAGCAAATCATACTATTGTGAAGCCTTGTTTATGCTTGACACGTTCAGTTTGGTGTGAACCAATGCAGACGTGCTCCAGAGGTGTTTATACTTCACACGCTCTCCAGAAACAACAGGTTGCAGTTCAGAAAACATCATCTGAACCAACAGAAACCGCAGTGAGGGGTAGTGCACTGAAGTTTGCATTTGTAAATGACGTCACTTTTGCCAGGCACATTTATATGGATAAGTATTGGTAGGTTGACCCATGTGCTTATAGGTAAAAATTACTCCACCATCTTTCTCAATTGTTTTTAGTAATTAGTTTTACTACTATAGTAGTAATGTCAAAAGCATCATGGTTGTGCCGAGTGTCACGGTGATACCATTGCTGTGCCATTACACTTAACCTAGCAGTTTCCCTCCAGTTTTGTTTGTTTGGTCTCTGACAGTCAGAAACATCACAGTGGCCCGTTTCATGTGTAAACATGTAGCACAGAGCTGCTTAAGCCTTTACAGTAATTACTGTTAATGCTAATGTTGTTTTCACATGCAGATTGTCTTAAAGGTCAATCATGTGACCTCATTCTTCCTCTGTGCTTGAGATGAACTTTATCTTCTGTTGTTTGCTTCTTAAAGGCACAAGTAAAAGGGAGAACTGGTTGGTTAAACCTTAAGCATGTTGAAAGGTGGATTTTAAGGCTTGTCATGCCCGAGACACTGCAAAAAACAAGTACACTTCTATAATGCTCTATTTTCTTGCACTAATTTTGTACTTAAAAAATCTTCTTTAGTACTTCTTAAGATAATCTTAAGAACATCTAAGTGTACTCAACTGTGCTATTTTGAGACAGCATGAAATATGAACTAAAATGTGCTTTTAATATACCATCTCTGTATTTAAAAAATATATTAAGTTACCACTTGTAGTTCACTATGGGTTCAAATGTACTATAAGTGGTATCTAAATACATTTTTTAAATACAGAGATAGTATATTGAAAGCACGTTTTAGTTCATATTTCATGCTGTCAAAATAGCACAGTTGAGTACACTTAGATGTTCTTTAGAAGTACTAAAGAATAATTTTTAGTATATTAAGTACAGAATTCGGTGCGAAAATAGAGCACTTTAAGTATATTATAGAAATGCAAGCGCAACGGTTAAAGACGTCCGTCTAGTGCGTTTACATAGAAAAAATAATGGAAAAGTAGCGCAGTGGAATGAAAAAAACTTGTTTTGCTAACGTTCCCTTAAAGTTATAAAAAAATTAATTTCCATTTTTTTAAAAATGTTTTTAAAATGTTTTTCTAGGTTATACGAATGTTAAGGGAACATTACACTTTACAGTTTTGCAAATATTATGGGACGTCACTTTTGAAAGTTCCTTAAACATGAACTGAAATAGGTTGTGGATTGAAAAAAATATTTCAGAACAAACAAAGTTTCAGGAAAAAGTTCCATGAATGATGTATCGGATCAGATAACTTTAAACAAACATTCTATTAATGTTACTAGAAGAACGTTTGTTCAGAACTTTGAGAGAACCTTGCCTGAACGTTCTGAGAATGTTCCCTGTTATCTGGGGTTGTACTTCTGAAATTCTTTCTTTCAGGCTTGTTGTCGGGGGTCTCAGGTATGTCTTCCCCCACCTCCCATCCCCCATCCATACAACCCTTCCACCTATTCAAGCACGGGGGCAGGGATCATCACCTAATGTCCTTGAGGAGGTGCTAGGGCATGCCTGGACATCCTATCAGCATGTCGTTCACGGGCTTCAAAGCCGCTAGATTAGGGCAGGATGCTCCGACCGAGAGGAACTCAGGAAATATGGGCAATTTTGGGGGCATCAAAAGATACTGAAGTATATGACCAATTAATGTGGTTATGTAGAGATTCGTCTGAAATTAGAGTTCAAAGGGTCAATTTGATATAATGTTATTTTATTACTGCATTTAGTTAATGTCAGTTATGTTTTTAATGTTTACAGATCCCTAAACCAATGGTGTGCGTTTTGAGTCAGTGTTATTTTAATATTATTTACTTACTTATATAGTATTTATAATTCTAAATTAGCTTCTATTTTCATGTTTTAGTTTTATTTTAAGTTTTAGTCATTTTGTTGTTTGTCGAATCTCCTCCTGTATGTTTAAAACAACATGGATATCACACTGTTTATCGCATTTTTGATACAAACAACTAGGCTAATTAATTCAAGGTTTGTACAGCACTATTATGGCTCTTTTTTTTCTTATTTGGGTGTCTCTCAGGTCTTCTGTGAGTCTGGATATTGAGTCGACCTGTCACTCGAGGGGATCCTCTGAAAGACCTGTCAATCATTCATCACACCACAGTGACCTCCCTGCACAGTTTTGCCAGAGGCACATACTTTAAAATCATAAAATGTTCTTATATTTCTGAACCTCATTACACTGGCTGTGTGTTTTATGTTGCATTCGGTGTGTCTTTCAGGCAGATGGTAAATCTGTGCCGTTTTCATTATTGCTGCAATGCCCCTCCTGGCGTTTCTCAATTAAACGTTTCTACGGCTTCTGAACTAATTTAGCGAGCAAAACAGACAACAAAACAGCATTACAAGTAATCCTGATGAAGAAGGATAGAAAATTATAGAATTGCCCAAAATTCCCCTCTTTGTGATGCAAAATAGGAAACTTGGGAAATTTGGAGCAGCAGTTGAAGGCATAGAAACTTGCTTGAAGAAATATATTTGGCAGAGCTGAAACTGAATGTCCATTTAAACACACACTCATACTGCTCACTCTGTTCTCCAGGTGCATTGTGGGTATTACCAGAATGGCTTGTTTTCAGACCATCTCCAATATCACGCTCATAAAAACATCTCGTAAAAGAGGATCACCCCTGGAGCATGCCACAAAAACATCACACTTATCCTGGCATGTAAATAGCAGTTGTTTCCATTTCAGTTTTTTTCAGGAAACTAAAGGTTGGATATAGTGGGATGATCCTACTGTATTAAATATACAGTATACTGACATAAAGCAATATATACTATATGCAGCAAACAATTTTAAGCAAACAATACAGTCATTTTTTAAACAATATTTGAGTTAAATAAAACTACCCAGCACATTGGGCAAACATTTAACCCAACTGCTGGGTCTGTTCATTTTCAACCCAACTTGGGTTGTTTTTAACCCAGCATTTTTTTAGAGTGTAGTATGAGTATACAGTTGAGATTTGCTATATAGCAGGTTGGGCAAACATTTAACCCAGCTGCTGGGTTAGTACATTTTCAACCCAACTTGGGTTGTTTTTAACCCAGCATTTTTAGAGTGTATTAAGATATTAAAAACACTAACACCAGAATCAATGAGTATTGTGAATAGAACTATACAAATAAATTTGATGTGAACTGCATAATGTAGCAAAAAGGTCCAATGTCAGTAGCGTAGTAATGCGTGAAGCACCATTGGTCAATGTGGTGATTCTGTGTGACCAACTTGAACATGAGTACATTCTGCATGAGGAAGTTTTTCGCATGAAACTCTAGATTGCAGATTCCTGTTAAAATGAATAAAACACAAAATTTGACCAAGCGTTGGTAAATTTGACTGCAGTCCACTGGATTAGTCAGACAAACAAGATCATCTCTGGGGGTGATTAATTCAGGTTAATTTTATGCTGTTTATCCATTTTGAATTTGGTTTTGGAGTTGCTGTCTTATATAATCCAGTATGCTAGTTATTGTTGTACTTCTATAAAGTGCTGTGAATTAATTACCCTGCATGAACATCAGAAACGGGCCCTTGCTGATTTTCTTGGCAGGAAAATTCCTTCTTTTCCACCCTGCAGCTCCTGATGAGTTTTAGGTTTTGTTTCCAGCTGTCTCTAAGCGTTCTCCAGCTCCCACGCTTAGAAACGCACCTCAGGTTGAGCTTTGGGGCAAAAGGTGTTGTTTTCAGCCCTTTGCATCCCTAAAGCTGATCGGCTTGACTTTCAGAGACCGCTCTCCTCCTGTCTGGACAGGTCATGGTATGTCTCTAATGTGTGTTCAGGGGACTCTAATAACAAAGGACAGCAAAATACACCTGTCGCATTTTTTGGGAGATTTGCAGGTAAACACACAGAGCCGCAAAGCGGGTTCCTAGATCGCGTGATGGAGCCCCTGGGCGTGTATGTTTGCACACCTCTGTGAATTGGGATTTGGGATGACAGGCACTCATTCCAGGATGTTTACGGCTGTCGGATATTTGCCTGACGTCATGACTGGATTTGATGAACAGCTTTGTCTGATACCACACTGTTTTTTGTCTCTGCTAGGGATCCTATCAGCTAAAGCAGGCCTTTATTCACAGAGAGGATATTTCACACCGGAGCTCATCTCAATAACTGTTGATAAAACAAACATGCTTTGAATATAAATGAGTGTGGTAGGTTTGCATTTGAGTTTAGTGCTGTCTTCAACTTGTTTTTGGTGGCATATAAATGAGAGGACCAGTAATGAGCTGGTTAACAAGATTTCATAAACATAATAAGGTCCCATTACTGCAGCAAATAACATTAAAGGAATAGTTCAGTTCAGAATTAAAATTTCTGATAATTTACTCACCCCCATGTCATACAAAATGTTTATGTCTTACTTTCATCAGTCGAAAACAAATTAAAATTTTTGAGGAAAACATTCCAGGATTTTTCTCCATATAGTGGACTTCACTGGGGTACAACGGGTTGAAGGTCCAAATTACCTTTCCAACATGATTACGTAATGCGTGGCGCATCACAGAGCAGTGCAAGACAAGCATTTGTGGTTAAAAAGTATATAAATTTTAGAAAAAAAACTGACTGATCGTTTCGCTAAACAAGACTCTTACTCCTCGTCTGGGATCATGTAGAGCTCTTTGAAGCTGCACTGAAACTGACATTTGGACCTTCAACCCATTGTACCCCAGTGAAGTCCACTATATGGAGAATAATCCTGGAATGTTTTCCTCAAAAATTTTAATTTGTTTTTGACTGAAGAAAGTAAGACATAAACATCTTGGATGGCATGGGGGTGAGTAAATTATCAGGAAATTTGAATTCTGAAGTGAACTAAATCTTTAAGTAATGAGGAACAATACATTTGTTACTGTATTTATTATTCTTTGTTAATTTTACTTAATAAAATATACAAATCTTGTTAGTTCACATTAGCTCAGGTCCATGAAATAATAATAACAGACTTTTTTTGCGAGAGGTCCCGGGTTCAAATCCCGTACGAGCCCCCAATTGTATTAGTAAATATAATATAATGTTGTTTTGAAGTTGCTAGGGTATTCTGGGTGGTTGCTAAGGTGTTTCTATGGTGTTCTGAGTGTTTTTAGAATGTATTTTGAAGTTGCTGTGATGTTACTTTACAGTTGCTTACATGAGTTACATGCTCTAGTTTAATTCTTAGTGTTAAAGGTTTGTTCAAATCACTAACCCTGTCATTGGTATGAGTACTAGTAACAGTGGTGCTTGACTTAGAAAACATTACTGATAAATTAAATGATGAACCCTAATGAATGTAAAAACGGTGTTTCATATTTATACACTCAGTTTGAATCAGTTATCTAGTTGTTTTTGTCCTCCTCTGTTCTTCAGCATTCATCAGCTCTTCCATGTACGGGTCATGCCCGACTGCTCCCGCTGGAGAGTGTGTGAGTGTGACGTATCCTGATGGTCTCGTGATATAGAGCGGTTATTTTCCCTGTCGAGGGAGATTGTGTGTTTTGATTTGTGTTGGTTAAGTCACGACACGGCCATTAGTTACAGCTAAACAGGCTCATGGGATGGTTTATGTCTTCACTTACAGGAGAGACTATCCCCCGGTTTCACAGACAAGGCTTAAGATAGTCCCAGACTAAAATCCATGTTTGAGCTGTTTTAACTGAAAGCAACTTGCACTTGCATATCTTAAAATAGATCAGTGCCATTGTTCTGTCTCAATATGCAAACCAGTAGTTTTTCTAAGGCAAATTTATAAAAGCTACTTAAATGCCCTAATTGAACTAAGGCCTAATCCTGACTTAATCTAAGCCCTGTCTGTGAAACCGGGCCTCTATCTATCTATCTATCTATCTATCTATCTATCTATCTATCTATCTATCTATCTATCTATCTATCTATCTATCTATCTATCTATCTGTCTGTCCAACTCTTGTTCCATCCATCCATCCATCCATCTGAGGATTCTCTCTTTTTAACTGGAAGTAGATTTATCATGATGGTGGAAGATTGTTTTATAACCTTTTCACATTTGTTTATTAATATATGGGGCAGATGATGTAGGAAGCTCTTTAAATCACAGCCTGAGGCCTGCGGACACATCGAGCTGATGTTCTGAACTCGCATGTTTTTTACCCATGAACACTTGCTCTCAGCTGCTGTAGTGTGAGAACTTTGGCCGAGCACTCGGGGATGTTGCTGGCCCTGTGTTCAAGTGCCTTCTATTTTAGTGTTATCCTAATGGTTTACTCTAGCATGTGTATACCCCACTCCATCAGTGAAAAGCTGGCCCTGTTTCCACGGAGACACAGGAGAATTTCTCAGTGTTTACATTTCCTGGAGTTTTGCGCCATCGTGCAACGGGATGGAATTATTCTGACACATTTTATGACTCGCCACAGAAGAGGTCAGAGTACAAACAAGACGTAGAGACTGTGAGAAAGGTACATAGATAGGAGACTTTTTTTTTCTTTTTATAATTATTTTATATGATATTAAGATTGGTTTTAAAAAAATGTCTTTTTTTTCTTGTTTTAAAATGTTGCTTTTGATTTAAATTGATCTAATTTAATGGATGCATTGATATTATTACTGAAAAAAACAATACAATACTTTTTTTTTTTTTTTTGCACTATTCATTTATTTACTACAGGCTAGCTAAAAATGAGAGAAATGAGAAACAGATGAGACACGCACGTAAATCAAATACTTGTTACCTAGTTTTGTTTCCGCTTTCCTCAGATGTCTCCTGTCAGCTTCTTGGCTCTTAATGTGCCAAACAAGAACTCTGCGTTCTGGTCCTGATGCTTTGGTTCTGTGTGCAGTTGAGTTAGCAGCACCGTCATGAGCCTTCACTACCGTCTCTCAGCTCCGCTGCACACAGACCCCAGATCTGCTCTGGTGTGTTAGTCAGGAGACAGAGAGAATGAAGACAGGATAGGAGAGAATCTAAAACAGCTCCAAACTGATCCCTCTGGTTCCTGTCGTCTATAGGAAGCACAGAGATTTACTTCTTGAAACTAAAGGCCCTGATATACTCTTGGCGAAGTTCTTTTTCTTTGTTCGCTTACAGAGTTTGAAATACTTCACAGTGGTATAATGTTAGTGAATGTTACTGACATGGATATGTTTGCACAAGCTCTGCAATTCAGCACTCCAGTCATGTCACATTACATTTATTTATATACCACTTTATTCAATATATTGCTTTAAAGCAAGCAGCTTTACAGTATTAAACACGAAAAACCAGTGTTAGTGTCACTTCCAATTAGAATTACAGCTTCAGTTTGTGCTCTCCAGTGTGTTCATGTTTTTACTTGCGTCTGACCTCGACAGACTGAACAGAAGAAGTGAACCAGAGAAGATTTAGACGTCAAAGAAGGCGGAGCCTTAGAGCCACACCTAACTATTACATCATCACCTTGGGCCAGTGGTAGTTTGAAGGTGTTTACCAGCCAAAGCAAACTTTCCAAACTCCAGAAATGAGCTCAAACTGAATTTCGTTTTGGCCTGATTTGGTTTGAAATGTCATCACACTAGTTTGTTCTTTGATTTCACTTGAAGTATATCAGGGCCTTAATGTTTATTTGTCTCAAAGGGTTAGTTCACCCAAAAATGAAAATTCAGTCATTATTTACTCACCCTCATGTCGTTCTACACCCGTAAGACCTTCATTCATCTTCAGAACACAAATTAAGATATTTTTGATGAAATCCGATGGCTCAGTGAGGCCTGCATTGCCAGCAAGATAATTAACACTTTCAATGCTCAGAAAGCTACTAAAGACATATTTAAAACAGTTCATGTGACTACAGTGGTTCATATTATGAAGCAACGAGAATACTTTTTGTGTGCCAAAAAAACAAAATAAAGACTTTTGAACAATATCTAGTGATGGGCGATTTCAAAACACTGCTTCATGAAGCTTCGAAGCTTTACGAATCTTTTGTTTCGAATCAGTGGTTCAGAGAGTGTATCAAACTGCCAAAGTCATGTGATTTCAGTAAATGAGGCTTCTTTAAGTCATAAGTGTTTTTAAATTTCAATGGTTCACCACCGGGGGCGTGACTTTGCCAGTTTGATACACACTTTGAACCACTGATTCAAAACAAAAGAGATTGGGAGTAAGTGCCGAGGCATCGTGTGTGAACTTGATGGTTATTGTAGTTCTAGATTTAATGTGAACATGCATTTACTCATCTCACTTGCACAAAAACAGATTCAGCATTCCTCAAAATGAATAAAAATAGTGAAATGCAAACTCAGAATATTACGCAAATCTGCACTAATTAAATATGTTAAATAACACGAATATACTTTATGTATTTAATCTCACTTTATTAACCAATGTCTTTGTGTTTCATTTTTTGTCTTTGTTTCCTTCAACCTGAGGCTTTTTCATTTCACTTATGGTGTGAAAGGGCCTTTACATTTGCCAAAAATAGAATAACTTTTTTGTTATTAAAAAAACAAACAAGCAAGTCCAGCCCAGATGAGAAAAAATAATGCAAAAGTAACGTAACACATTACTTTCCATGAAAAGTAACTAAGTAACACAATCAGTTACTTTTTTAGAAAGTAGCACAATACTGTAATGCTTTCCCCAACTTTCCCCAACACTGATCATAACATATAAGTCATGTGTCTGGAGCTGCAATTCCTCATTGACCATGAGCTGGTGATATTACTGTTTATTTTTTTATGGTTGATTATCGCTATGAAGGGATCCATTGTGAAAATTCTGCATGAATAGGCTTTTTACTTCAGAATCTTCAGAATAATCATGAAACTAATCTCAGTGGAGTGAGTTCTTTGTGTTTCTAGCGAATCTAATGCCGCCGGATCAGTATGTGTCAGGAAATTTAGTGCATGTCTCTCCACTGCATATAAATGTCTGGGGTGTTTGTTTTTAGCTGAATAATTTTCGAGCATGCTATTCATTAGTACACTCAGCAGTGTGTGCTAACCGACCTCTCTCTCATACTGAATGAAAAATGTGTCTTTTGGATTTCATTGTGTATATATTTCCATTCATGCTGCTGTTTATTGGAAGCAGCAGTAACCGCAGGTGGATATATCTGCGACCACACACGCACAGCCTCTCATGTGCCGGCTCGGAGCGAAGTCCGTCATCTTGCGTTTGTTGAAGCTGTCCAGAGCGCCTGAACATGTGTGGTCTCCGACCACA
The DNA here is from genome assembly GCA_036281575.1 of Ancherythroculter nigrocauda. NCBI lineage: Eukaryota > Metazoa > Chordata > Actinopteri > Cypriniformes > Xenocyprididae > Ancherythroculter > Ancherythroculter nigrocauda. Next base: position 80,033 of record VTFQ01000641.1, read on the forward strand.
GCCGCGGATCTCTTCAATCGCTCTTTCAGTTCTAATTCTGTCATATTTCTCGGCGGTTAGTCTAATTTTATCCCACAGCAGCGTTTCCCCTTGTACCACCTCAGAAAGTGCTGTGTTTGGATTATTTTGAATAGCAAATTTATAACTCTCTTGCCTTCTCTTTTTTCAGATTTTGGAAGTCATCCATAACGCCACGAACGGCATGGTGGTAGGAGCTGATCTGTATGCAGAGTGAAATCTATCATGACTGTGATGTCATTGCCACACCGCAGGTAATATCAGAAACAGTCGTGCTGTACCTGTCAGACTCAATGAATGGCACTATGCAAATGCATGTGTGAAACTCATTCAGGGTGAATATGATCTCACTAAGAATGAATTTATAAATATATCAACATTAATTTTATTTTTGAATATGTGATGTATTATATTAAAGCTTACTAAGTATGTAATTCTAAAAGTAAAATAAATCAACAAATAAATATATATGTAAACATACCTTTTGCTTTAATTATTATTAATGAAAAAAGTATATATATGCAAAATTTCAATTGTATGGAAAAAATATTTTAATTTGTCATTTTATTATTATGTAAATATATATATATATATATATATATATATATATATATAGGCAGCATAAATGCAATCCAATAATTGGCCTTAATTATATATTTAAAATTTAAAATATAGTAGAAAATATATAGTACATTTTCAATAATAATTTATACAAATAATTTTATGTATATTTCAATAATAAATACATTAAAAGATTTATAAATACATTATAAATATAAATACATTCATTTCTATTATATATATGGAAAAATATTTTTATTTTTTTATTTTATTATTATGTAAAATGTATATATATATATATATATATATATATATATATATATATAGTAAAAAATATATAGTGCATTTTCAAAAATAATTTATAAATATATTTTTATGTATATTTCAATAATAAATACATTAAAATTTTTATATATTAATACATTAAAATGTTTATATATTAATTTCAATTGTTTTTATTTTATTATGTAAAATGTATATTATATATATGTGTGTATATATACAGTAATATATATATATATATATATATATATATATATATATATAGTACATTTTCACTAATAATTTATAAATCTATTTTATATATATATAAAATTAATATAATTTTAATATATATAATAATTAATAATAATTTATAAACAAATAATTTGTAAACAAACCTTTTACTGTATTTATACATTAAAAGGTTTGTTTACACAGACTCAGAGGCAGCATAAATGCAATCCAATAATTGGCCTTAATTATATATTTAAAAAAAGTGTTAATATATTTCATTCATATTTTCATATATTTAAAAGTATTACTTTCTTAAATAATACTTATAAATTTCATAATATCTATCTTTAACTACATGTTATATGATTCACTAAAATGATCCAGCTCATAAATTTTATTCGTAATTACACTGTACTGTATAATATCCACTTAATTTTCATTAAAATAGATTTTAAATTTCATTTCATCACTTGTGTATTTTATTTTTTTTTGTCTGCTGCAGATACTGAGCCATGGGTAACACAGAAAGTCATAGCGGCAGCCATGGTTACTATGGAGACGGTCAGCGGCACCTCTCCCGTAAGCACATGTCCCGCTCGCTCCGTCTGTCCAGCAAGCAGACGTACTGTTCCCGCCGAACGCCGTCTGGAAAGCCGGAGCACCGCAACTCCGAGACCAGCACCCGCTCCAGCAGCACTCCCAGCATCCCTCAGTCACTGGCCGACCACGGCCTGGAGCCCTTCAACGACTCGGACATGCTGCCCGACTTCAGTGGTCCAATTTGGGTGGACCGCGTGGCCATGAATCTCCGACCCATGTCCTTCCACAATCATCCGGCCCATTCTCCCACACCGTCCCACACCGTCACCGCCAAACCGGCCGACGCCGAGCCACCAGAGGACACGACTCAAGTCCAGCACACACGGGACGGCTCCCAAGAGGGGTCCAGCTTTAAGAAGAAACGCTCCAAGTCTGCAGACATGTGGAGGGAGGACTCGCTGGAGGTGTCCTTATCCGACCTGAGCCAGGAGCACCTGACCAGCACGGAGGAGATCGGAGACACGCCCGAAGACTGTGAAGCCCGTTTGCAGGCGTCTGCTCAGGAGCTGCTGGACTCGACCCGCGCCAATTCTTTAGACGAGCTCTACGGACCGAAGAGCCCCACCTGCAGGCCGACACATGGACGCTATGCCAAATGGCACAAGGGTGGCACTACAAGCAGAGAAGGTGACGAGGATAAAATTATCTCGCCCTGCGAGGACGATGGCGCCGCCTACGGCGCGTACACACTGCCCTGCCGCCGGTCTCACTGTCTGTCAGAGGGACCGACCAATCATCAAGGAGTCATGCAAGGGAGGCGGGCACAAACCATACAGGTGAGTTTTGCTTGGCTAGCCCCTCCCACAGTGAAATCTTATTAGACTCCTATTGGTCCCTGCTCCATGTTACTCAATATTATACCCCAAATAATGTAATTGTGTTGTATTCAGGGATATTATTGTATACTAAAACTAAAACCATAAAAAAAAACATTTTCTGTTTGTTTCACCATAACACAGCATTTCTTATTTTTATAACTTGATGTACTAAAATAACTAAAACTAAACCTGAAATAAAATTTAATAAAAACTATATAGACCTATTTTTAAAAAAAAAAATAAAAATGACAAAAGCACACAACAAAAATTACTAAAACTTGAAATAAAATGAATATATCAATAAAAACTCATTTAAATTTGATCTATACAATTGTAAAATATAAATACATTTTTTTTCTAATTATTTAGAATTTTTCATATTTTATGTATAAGTATAAACAAATATAAATACCATTATATTTTCATAATTAGTATTTTTTTGTGTTTTGTCTATAAAAATGTATAATATAAATACATTATATATTTTTTAATTCTTTGGTACTTTTTAGATTGTATCTATATAAAATATAAATACCATTATATGTTATCTTTATTTTATTTATTTATTTATTTATATATTTATTTTTATATCTATTAAACATACAAAATATAAATACCATTATATTTTTACACAAACATTTTATTGTGAGAATTAAAATATATGTAATATAATAACTACAGTCAAACCAAAAATTACTTTTTTATATTTTTGATATATTTTTACTAGTGGGTGCAGGACACTATAGTTCATTTATGTAAGTGAAGATAGCAAAATAAAGTAAAATGTGACATATTATACCCAAAAATTCTTCATACAGTGGACTACCAGTAAAATACATAAAAATTTGGAACCAAAAATTATTCAGACACTTTGACCTGACCATGTTTTAGTGTTATCTGACATAGTTAAGATTATTTTTTTCTGACACAGTTTAACTCTGAGATCTTGTCATATTTTATTACTGTAGTGAATAAAGTGAATTAATGAATAAATTTTGGTTTGACTGTATGTAAGAAATATTGTCCTGTTCAGTCTAGTTTACTAAGTGAAAACGATCAGAACAGAAACTGAAAAAGGTTTCATATGTTAGTAAAGTGAAGTGCAGTTGTTCTCCAACTGGTCACCACCGCATCATGTTAGACATTTACATAAAGTTGAACTCTGTACAACTTTGAGGATACTTGTTAAATTGGCAACTCTCACTGAAAATGAATGACTTTGTTTGAATAATTAGACTTTGAGAGTGAACGCCCTGTAGGTGTGCTGCGTGAATGTGAGTGTAATGTTGAGCTAGTGTAGGTGTACTGTAGGGAATTTCAGTCTTGCTGTGAATGTTCGCTGTGGTTAATCCCCCAGAATCCATCAGAATCTCCTCATGTAGAGAGACTGTACATATGAATGACTCATTTGTGTGTGAGTTCAGTTCACACAAACTCCACTATTGTTCCACATCGGACAGTGTTATGATATATACAGTCAACCAAAAATTATTAAGACACTAGATATTTTTACTAGTGGGTGCAGGACACTATTGTTCATTTATGTAAGTGAGGATAGCAAAATAAAGTAAAATGTGACATATTATACCCAAAAATTCAAACTTTCTTCATCTGGACTACCAGTAAAATTAATAAAAATCTGGAACCAAAAATTATTCAGACACTTTAACCTGACCATGTTTTGCTTAAGTGTTATCTGACATAGTTAAGATAATTTTTTTCTGACACAGTTTAACTCTGAGATCTTGTCATATTTTATTACCATTTTTTTTATAATTATTTTTTTGAATTTGTTTTATAATTCAGTTTATTCACTATAGTTTAAAAAAATGGTAATAAAATATGATGAAATGAAATGAAATGTTCTGAATAAATTTTGGTTTGACTGTATATAAAAACAAATAATTAATGGTATTTATATTTTATTTTTTTATAGATAAAAAACAAAAAACAAATAACTATAAAAATAATAATATTTGAATATTTATAGATAAAATATAAAAAAAATACAAAATAATTAAAAAAAATATGTATTAAAGTATTTATATTTGATATTTTTCCAAACATAAAAAATCCATAAAATTCAATTGTATTCATGTTTTATATATTTATAGATAAATTGTAATGAAATGCCATTATACTACCATGGACATGTACAGTCATTTTTAAGACATGTACTGTTTATTGCAGTACCTTGTAAATACCATGATATATCAAAGTACCATGGTATTACAGTTTTTTTCAGTTGCTAACAAGCATTGTTCAATACCGAAACCACATTTTCAAAACTCTTCACACAGTCAGCATTACCAGCATGAATGTTGGCCAAACAGTTAATCTCACCTACAAAACTCACTCAGACCAACATAACACTGGCAACAATTCTCATTCAGAAAACACACATTTCATTCACAACACACTGACAACAGGAAGCATTACATAATTGATGAACTTTTCTTTTTTAAAGTTTCAATGATTTTCCACATAAATCAGTTCTTCATATAGAATAATGTAACACAATTTCACTTTATTGAAAGCATTTGTAACACGAATGAAATTTCATTTTTTTTATATGAATATAGTACTTGAAAATTATAACCAAAAGGTGAAAAAAGAGGGAAAAAACTCCAGGGCTGCAATGATAATAAAAAAAGAATAAATAAAATACATTCTACACATTACTGTAACAGCATGTGTAGTTGTTCATTATAGTGAATTACAGTGATGGTTCTAGTCTGCTCTCTCTCTCTCTTGCATTGGAGTGGGTGGAATTTCAGCTAAAATTGCAATTAGCTTGTAATGATTATTTTTTTAATTTTTGGCTATAAAATTGAGAATATTTTAAAACAATTACTGCATAAATGCTTGGAATTTGCCATCCTGTTTTGAATGTGTTTTTAATCATTTTGAATGCAGTGTGTTAGCATTAGAAAAATGCTGAAAATACACAGTATTTTGCATGTTGTGGAGTATGAATGGGAAAAGTGTGGTCACTGAATGCATTTTGTCTGAAGGCAATGAAAAATGGTTCACAGTTTGGACTGTATTGACTTCTGTTTCGCTGACTGTTTGAAGAGTTTTGAAAATGTGGTTTCGGTATTGAACAATGCTTGTTAGCAACTAAAAAAAAAAATGTAACATCACTGTACCATTGTACCACAACAGTGCTTTTCTATAGATGTACTAACTGTCATCCTCTCTGACGTGTGTTGACAGCAATAGTGCATTGTGGGTAGTGGACTGTCACACTGTCCATATGTTGGTGGTTGTTTTTTCCTGATGATCCAGATCCTGGAGTCAGACTTCTGTGAGAACAGCTCGCTTCTTTTGTCATGCTAATGAGCTGTAACTGACAGAGGAACGTGATTGAGAGAGAGAGAATGAGGAGGAAAGGTAGAGAGAGTTGAGGTCTAGATTTATTTTTGCCTATATTTCTTGCATATACATACGCAAGTGTTTCAGTTACATGTAGGTATTTGCTAGAGCAACAAAGAAAAAGATAAAAACAGAAAATCACTGTGACTCTCCCTCCCTGTGAGGCACCATCGGTGAAGATGAATGGCATGCCAGGTCGCACAGTCCAGTCATGTGACTCCCGCTAGATGCCGGGTTTGGTGGGTAATATCCCATCATTCCCCAGCAGCAGTACAGTGTGGTATTGTACAGTAAAGTTTACAGCACTATAACTCGACACACACGGTTCAGACAGTGCTGTGGTCTCTCAGACTGACGTCACCGTCTGTAACATGTTCACTTCAGCATGTCCACTGCTTCTGAAGACAGGTAGGAGGAATGAAGATGTGTTGGAGAAGAGCCACGTTTATCTTAGTCTTTATCTTTCTTTCAGTCTGTTGAAATCAAACTAACTCTGAAAAGTGGATTATGCAGTACATGAATCTCACACTGACCTTCTACCTGTGTGGGTTCAGGATGTCACGGCAGGAGACGGCAGTGATTATGAGGACAGCGGTATCGATGGGCTGACGGGGGACAGCGAGGCGTCTCAGCATCAGGCTCGCCGCTACAAGACCATGTCTGCGTCGTTCTCCGTATACTCCACGTCAGCAGGGGGCGCCTTCACCGGGAGCGACAGTGGGAGCAGCAGCGGCGCTGGAGCGGGGCCCTCAGATGGCACACAAGTGGGCAAAATGATTTATTACTGTTTACTTCAGTTCTTCTGTTATAAAATGTTCCATCCGAATATCAGTAAAAACTGATTAACATCAATGCTAGCATCTATTTTAATGTTTTTAATTGTTTTTTTTGATACAATTTATTGACCTTATTCCTGACTAGCCTACTGTGTTTTGAATTATGGGTTGCACTTCCAGTTTGGGGAACTTCTATTCAAAAAGACTGAAACGAATCGTTTCAGATCATAAGATTGCCCTACAAATAAAGCTTATCTGTCAGTCTGACTGAAAGAGCTGTCAATGTTTCTTTCATGTTTTATTTTCAGACATCATGAGAATAACGTAATGCTTGGCATTTTAATGTAACATGTTATAACAAGAATATATATGGCAAGAGCTCTTCTCAGTCGCTGCTTTCTATCCTCGTGATTCTTTTGTCTCTTTGCATACCGCTGTAATAGTATGAAAAAGGACAACATATACTGCACATTTGTGGTCTGTTCTCCCGATATAATTCTCAACATTTTATCTCGACCTTTTTCTTGTAATTTAACAACTTTTTTCTTGCAATTTAATGACTTTATTCTCAACATTTTATCTCGACTTTTTTTCTCGTAATTTAACGACTTTTTTCTCGTAATTTAATGACTTTATTCTCAACATTTTATCTCGACTTTTTTTCTCGTAATTTAACGACTTTTTCCTCATAATTTAATGACTTTATTCTCAACATTTTATCTCAACTTTTTTTCTCGTAATTTAACGACTTTTTTCTCGTAATTTAATGACTTTATTCTCAACATTTTATCTCGACTTTTTTTCTTGAAATTTAACGAATTTGTTCTTGTAATTTAATGACTTTATTCTCACAATTTAATGACTTTATTCTCAACATTTTATCTCAACTTTTTTTCTCGTAATTTAACGACTTTTTCCTCATAATTTAATGACTTTATTCTCAACATTTTATCTCGACTTTTTTTCTCGAAATTTAACGAATTTGTTCTCGTAATTTAACGACTTTTTTCTCGCAATTTAATGACTTTATTCTCAACATTTTATCTCGACTTTTTTTGTCGTAATTTAACGATTTTTTTCTCGTAATTTAATGACTTTATTCTCAACATTTTATCTCGACTTTTTCTCGAAATGTAACGACATTTTTCTCATAATTTAACGAATTTGTTCTTGTAATTTAACAACTTTTTTCTCGTAATTTAATGACTTTATTCTCAACATTTTATCTCGACTTTTTCTCAAAATTTAACGACATTTTTCTCATAATTTAACGAATTTGTTCTTGTAATTTAACAACTTTTTTCTCGTAATTTAATGACTTTATTCTCAACATTTTATCTCGACTTTTTTCTCGAAATTTAAGGAGTTTTTTTCTCGTGATTTAATTACTTTATTCTCAACATTTTATCGTGACTTTTTTCTTGAAATTTAATGACTTTTTTCCCGTAATTTAATGAGTTTATTCTCAACATTTTATTTCGACTTTTTTCTCGAAATTTAACAATTTTTTTCTCGAAATTTAACAACTTTAATCTCGAGATGGTTTTATTTTTGTATTATTGCTTGGCCCTAATCCTCTTCCGTACATCTTTTGGTTATAAAAAATCAAATCTACATTTTGATTTTAAAAGGTTTATTATAAAAACTGATTATTTTTTCCCAAAATGCAATAAATCCATGACACATTTTTTTTTTTTTCAAAATGCAATTAATATCAATATAAAAGTTATTTTTCATATTGAAAATACACAGCAAAGTAAGTTGATTCACATATATGACAGCGTCTGAACTTTGTCAATACTAATCTTATATACAGGCATTTGACTAAAAATACATTCAGTCGTCGCTCCCAAAATGAATTCAACAAGTCATCTCGTTAATGTTATAAATGAATTATGTCTCTGTTTGTCATTCATTACCGATTAAAGAGTATCTGGCGCCACCGCACGGTTCAAATAAACACATTTGCCGAGCACATTGGTATTAAAAACGGCTTTTAAAAACTGTCCATGATTCAGTTTTGGGGACCGTGACAGAAGTTTGATGCTGTCGTGGAACAAGCAACAGCGGGCATTTTCCCTCCTCCCGACTCGAGTGCCTCATCTTCTTAATCTCTTAAACATGATAGAATAACATGACAGATATTGCATTTTGCGCAAAATTAATGAATGACTTTTCAATACTGACCAGATACAATACTGATTTTGGCGGAAACTCAATTTTTTAAAAATTGGCGTTTATCGCGTTTTGGAACCAAACTCTTCATTTTTATTTTATGTTGTTATTAAGAACAAACTATGATCAAATGTACTAGGTAGACAAGCGATTTGTATGTTATTTGTATGTTTGTGATGCAGTTTAGCAACAGATCTGTGTGTCTCTGATCAGGGTGTCTATGAGAACTTCCGTCAGGAGCTGGAGCAGAACGTGAGCCCGGCGGAGGTTCCCGAGGAGAGAAGCTCAGCGTTCAGCGACGAGCAGAGCAGCGTGACGCTGAGCTCCGCCTACCACACGGACCCGCTGCTGAACGTGGCCGCCGTACAGGGTACGGTGCGCAAAGCCGGACGCCTCGCCGTCAAAAACTTCCTAGTGCATAAAAAGAACAAGAAGGTGGAGCTCGCCCCTCGCCGCAAGTGGAAGAGCTACTGGGTGTCCCTCAAAGGTGTGTGTGTGTGGTGTTTCTGAAAGATGTGATGAGCGGTTACCTGACAGGTTTTGCAACTTCCTGTGAAAGCGTTTGAAAGAGAAAGGGAAGATTATGTTTGTTGTGTTGTGTTATGTGGGTAGGTCCAGAGAAAGATCTGCAGCATTAAAAAGCCCATCATTCACTAGTCACCTCTGACACACATATTCTGGCAAATTTGATGTTTTCAGCTACTAATAGGAGTAAAAACAGTAATATTGTGAAAAATTTTTACAATTTAAAAGATGATTGTTTTCTGTGAATATATGTATATATTTTCAGCATCATTACTCCAGTCTTCAGTGTCACATGATCCTTCGGTAATCATGCTAATATGCTGATTTGATTCAAAGTTGGCATGAAACTGAAGTTGCAATAGCCTTTTTTACTTATTGTGACATAAATCCAAGTGAAACTGCTTCCCGTACAAGAACAAATGTAGGGCTGGGCTTGATTTTGTCCATGTGGAGTTGATTGGATGGTTGTGGTTTGCTATTGGTGGATCTCATGTGATTGACAGGTTGCCCCGCCCTTACGCCAGTCAATATCATCAGAGAAGAGATGAGCTGTAAGAGGGCGAGGAAGTTATTTTGATCAAAGTTTAAGAGGCAAATGAATGTGCTCGGATAAATAATTCATAATAAATAATGCAGTATTCTATAAAAAAAAACATGACTTTTATATGTCCTTGCTGAATAAAAGTATTAATTTCCTTCCAAAAAAAGAAAAAGAAAAATCTTACTGACTCCAACTGGGTCCTTGACGATGTAACTGATACACACTGTGTAAGAGTATTGATGTTAGAAAGCTCTATATCTTTTCCAGCAGTGTGAAAACAAAATAAAATCAAAGCTGAAAAAAACTGTTCAATAAGTCTGTGCACATTATATTGGATTTTATTCAAGAAAGCAGTGCTGCATTTCTTATTTTGGCCACTGGAGAGCAGAATTCAATCAATAAAGCCGTAAAACTCCAATCTATTGGATATCCTGCTCCCGTTCCCCTGGAAACAGTGACTCAGTCTGCAGTGTTAATTGAACTCACATTAACTACTTTATGATGCTTGAGTGAATGTTTTCATTTGTCCTCCCAGGATGCACTCTGTTTTTCTACGAGACAGACGGGCGATCGGGCATCGATCATAACAGCATCCCTAAACATGCAGTGTGGGCTGAGAACAGCATCGTCCAGGCCGTCCCAGAACACCCCAAAAAAGATTTCGTCTTCTGCCTGAGTAACTCGCTTGGAGACTCCTTCCTGTTTCAGGTAACTGAACATCCTGTGGAAAACACTTTTCATATACTAATACTGAACTGAGAGATTCATATAGAAATATTTGACTCACTATTATGTTCAGAATGGAATAGTAATTTACTATTAAACCATATACTACTTTTTCCCCCTAATCTAGTTGCCTAATAAACTTGGTATTGAGTATTATGATTATTGTTGACTCTTTACAAATTGCATTTGTTCCTCTTACAAAGTCAATTTGGATACAAGCATCTGCTAAATGCATGTATGTAATTTTTTACAGTGTGCATTATGTCAAAATTAACAGTAGTATGCTACTTTGTTGTCAAGGCCAAAAAAAAAAAGTGACATTTATTTTGCATTTTCGTCCAAAACAGAAAGTCAAAACTCTCAGCTATTTGCTACTTATAACTTTATTTATCACTCTGAGAATGGAAAGTCAAGTTGAGTGCATTACATTGTGGGATGCTGTGGTTTACCAGGTGGAATAGCAGCTATTCCTTGCATACAGAGAATTTGCCTACCGTGCACAGTATACATACATAGTAGTATGTTAATATGCTATTTAACTTTTGATCCCTCACCTCTTTCTGTAGACTTGCAGTCAGACAGAGCTTGAAAACTGGATCACGGCCATCCACTCAGCCTGCGCCGCGGCCTTCGCTCGGCAGCATCACCGCGAGGACACAGTGCGTCTGCTGCGGGCGGAGATACGAAAGCTGGAGCAGAAGATCGACATGGATGAGAAGATGAAGAAAATGGGAGATATGCAGCTCTCTGCTGTCACCGACTCCAAGAAGAGGAAGACCATTCTGGAGCAGGTCATTGATTGGTTATTTACAATATTTGGGTCCAAATTATGTACAATCCAATAGGGCTGGGACAATAAATCGATGCATCGCAAAATAAGAGATTCTGGATAGATTCTGAGAATGCATCACAAATCTCTCTCAAGTCTATTCTGAGCTTAGTTTTTAACAACAGATGGCACTGTGGCTTTAGAAACAGCCGAACTCTGCTTGCTTCCAGTTGACCCTTCGCCGGGAGTTTGATTGACAGGCGATCTAACCAATCATAATGCTGAATCCGCCATTTTGTCCGACAAAGCAGTCAGGGGAGTTAGTAGCTTAACGTCGGTGGACTTGAACTTGAAAAATGGTGTCCTTATGATGTTCATTCATGTTTATTTGATGCTACAAATTAACTAGTAGTAAGAGATGATCGGTTCATGAGCCGCTTGAACTGAGGCGCTACAGCGATCTGTCATGACACATTAAAGAGCCACAAAATGGTATTTATTGATTAAATTTTCTTAAAAATTACAAAATGTGAAATTTGAGACTTTGTTTCATATCAAAAGTAACCTGTCCTGTCTTGTCTGTCGACGCGTTGTCAGTGTCCTCTTTGCTCTGCAATGAATTTTTCACAGCGTGAGAACATGATGTGTGACAAGAGATCGGCATGGCTTGTCGGACGTAGCAACAGTAACTAAAGGGGGCGGGTCTTTGCGAACGGTCAATTCCTTACACACACCACATGAACCTTCTATAAAATAATCATTTATAACGTTTGAAAAGGTTGAAGCGAATTACAAGGGTGTTTGCAGTGGGCTGTTTACATTAATCTTGTATCATAAAAGCATTCTGAGGTGCAAATACATTCTCAGCACGAGCGCTCTTCTTCATGAGCATTTGAGCGTGCGGTTAAAAACTAGCCTAGAGCGCCATCTGCTGTTAAAAACTAAACTCAGAATCGTTTCAAGAGAGAATCGTGATGCATCCGGAACATCTCAGGATCAATCCATGAATCGCAATGCATCGATTTATTGTCCAAGCCCTACAATCCAACATGTTCAAAGTCAGATCATCCACTGAAAGTGAAATATGGCACCAAGCAGCAAAATCAATGACAATCAGAACATATTTGATGTTGAAGTGCACTCAGTAGTTTTTTTCCTCATTTCTCTTTATTAATAGAAAGTTCAAAAGAACAGCATTTATTTGAAATTGAATTTTTTGTAATATTATAAATGTCTTTACCTTACTGATCCCAAACTTTTCACACTATATGCTGTTTTTTAAATTTCTATTAATCAGAGAATCCTGTTTTCAACATTTTTAATAATCAGAAATGTTTCTTGAGCAGCAAAACATCATATCAGAATGATTTCTGAAGGATCATGTGACACTGAAGACTGGAGTAATGATGCTGAAAATTCAGCTTTGATCACAGAAATAAATTATATTTTACAACATATTCACATAGAAAACACTTATTTTAAATTGTAATAATATTTCACAATATTAAAGTTTTATTTATTTATTTAGTTTAATCAAATAAATGCAGCCTTGGTGTGCAGAAGAGACTTCTTTTAAAAACATTTAAAAATCATACCGATCCCAATTTTTTGAACGGCATTGTATATCACACACACACACATGCACATATTTATTTATGAATTTGTGGGCACAATATGATGAAACTAGTCTTGACATTCAAAATTGTTATTGCTTGCATCTGGTTAGGAGAAAAAGTGTTAATTTTTCATAGCTGTCGAATAGACTTTCAGTGCTGTTTTGTTTCCCGTAATTATTGTATCAATATCATCAGTATCATAAAGCGCTACAACACAAACATTCTCGGTGTTCGCTCACTCTGCGCTGTATTATCTGCAGATTTTCATCACTGTAATTTTGATGCTGTCACAATGTTGACAGAGCAACAATTCCCTGCACACACTTGCTGCAAAAGTTCAAGTTCTCCTCATCGGATGTTTACTCATGAGACGAGGATCTAAATGGCCCACAGCCCATCAGGAGGAGGGTTAGCGGGTGCCTGTGCATTTGTGTTTGTGTGGGTATTTAATTTTGGCAGCGTCGGGTTACGCATTGTGCCCTGGTGAATGGCAGCAGGGTTGAGTTCCTGCGGAGTCCCAGACCTCGCTGCCAGTGGAATGTGTGGCGCTGTTGTTTGCTACTTTGTGAGTTGCCTGGACCACTGCCCCCTCCGCCGTCTTCCAAAAAAACATTCGTCCCAGAGTGGCTGGGAGGAGACGGCGTGGTGCATAAACCCACTCCACTGCCCTTGAAACACCATTTTATTAGACAACTAGATCAAACCAGACCAAACACAAGGCACGGAAGCTTCTAGATATCAAGCGATGGTCCTTTAGGCTGAATGTAATGTTTTGATCTTGTTTTTTAGACATCTTCGAGAGAATGAAATGATCATTTTGACAACTCTCACATGCTGCAGTTCTAACCAATAACCTTTTCTCTCTTTTCCTCACAGATTTTCCTCTGGGAGCAGAATTTAGAGCAGTTCCACATGGATCTGTTTCGGTTCCGCTGTTACCTGTCCAGCCTGCAGGGCGGCGAGCTTCCCAACCCCAAACGCCTGCTGGCCTTCGCCTCCCGTCCCACCAAACTGGCCATGGGCCGACTGGGCATCTTTTCGGTCTCCTCCTTCCATGCGCTGGTGATTATCCCTCAATTTTCTAGAATTTATTCCATAATGTTTTCCTATTTTTTGCTAGTATTTTATTTCTAGTATTTTTAATGTAGCATAGAGAGAGGGATATATATATATAATAGGGATATGTATAATATTATATTATTTGTAATATTTTTTAAAATTATACTTTTATATAATTATAAAATAATTATTATTTAAATAACTATATATATATATGTAATTAATATATATATATATATATATATATATATATATATATAATATTATATTATTTGTAATATATATTTTAATTAATAAATATAATAATTATATTTTATTTATTTTTATACATAAATTTGATATATATAATTTTATATTTAATTTTATTCTAATTTAAAATAATGTGTGTTATATATATATATATATATATATATATATAAAATGCATAATATTATTGGTAATATATTTTTATATTTTTATATATTTATATTACATTTTATAGAAGTTTTTATTGTATAAATATATGTAATACATATGTATATATTATTTATTATTTATTATTTATATTATAGATTCAAATATATATATATATATATATATATATATATATATATATATATAATTGTATATTATATTGCTATAGATTAAAATAAAATATAAAAATATTTTTTTAATATATAGTGAAAAGTGTATTTTAATGTGTTGAGCAGAAGAAAGAAAAGTTTTGCTACCATTGTTGTCAGAATTTAGTAAAATATAATATTGACAAACAGTTTTCGAGATTTCAGTCTTTCTCCTTTCAAGCAGTCATAGAAAACAGCTTCCTGGTGGCCTAAAGAGACTTCGACTGATAAGTTTTTAAACGTTTGGTATCAAACGTATTTCAAGCAGCAGCATTGCTTAGAAACCTACATCAAGAGCATTTGTATTGCTCTATTTTTTACCCAGAATGCATGTATTAACCTGGTTCTCTCCCAGCCGTCAGTGTTGGTGTATGTGGGTAATGGATTTTGGCATAAAAAGAAACAGTAGTTGAAAGGTTGGTCGGTGTATTTCCAGTTGGATGTGGGCCACGGCTCCGGCTAATCAATACCATCCATTAGGGATGGGCGATATTATCGTTTGCGATAAATACCGTTGAAAATTCTCCTCACGATAAAAATTTGTCTCCTTGCGATAATTACGATAAGTCTAGTTGTTGACGTATTTCGTGCGCGACCGATTCACTTCACGTGTGGAGTTAAAACAAGCATGACGAAAGACGTGAGGCTGAGGAGCAGCTTGTTAAGCGAAGAGTTCCCTTCACAATTTGGAACTGGTTTGGTTATAGAAAATCAGATGTGGAGCAAACTACGGTAATCACTATAAACAAATGTTCAATGAATGAGCCGTATGTCATTCATGCCATCATCACCCGGGTTTTGATAGCGCGCGAGTGCAGGTGAGACCTGAACATCTCACGTTGCTACTGTTTAAACTAAACTCATTTAAACCTTGCCAGTTGCCACTTTAAACATTCAACTGTAAGACGCAAAAGAGAACTTGCGCGCGCTGTGAGGAGATTTGTGTGTACTCATCCGAAGCGCGTACACGGAGAGCTGCGTCACAGATATATTTTGTAAACTATCTGAAGACATAATTAAGTTGGCTTGAAAAAGCCAACTTACTGATATTGTACTTAAGCTTATTATTATTCTTCTTAGACTAAATTTCTAAATGCATCTCCTCCTAGACTGTTCAAGCTACAACCACCAAACTCGGACTAGACCTTCAAACTGTTCTGACTTAGTGTGCTATATCTTTTCAGACTGATCAGACTTACGGTTTTCCTAAAAAAGCTGATTAAAACTTGGAAAAATCCCATTGACTTTCATTGACGGAATGTTCAAATGAGCCAAGACTATTCAAACTCCAACTGTCAAAATTCAAATTTTGACAGTTGGAGAGGCTCATCAGACTCTATTAGCTGCCATTCTATGTACTATTTTTAATCCATTGAGACTCATTCAAACTTCCATTCTATCTAATATGTCTTATCTATCTATCTATCTATCTATCTATTTCTCTTTCTAATCTATCTATCTATCTATCAAACTAAATCTAGCTATTTCTCTTTCTAATCTATCTATCTATCTATCTATCAAACTAAATCTATTTCTCTTTCTAATCTATATATCTATCAAACTAAATCTAGCTATTTCTCTTTCTAATCTATCTATCTATCTATCTATCTATCAAACTAAATCTATCTATCTATCAAACTAAATCTAGCTATTTCTCTTTCTAATCTATCTATCTATCTATCTATCTATCAAACTAAATCTATCTATCTATCAAACTAAATCTAGCTATTTCTCTTTCTAATCTATCTATCTATCTATCTATCTATCAAACTAAATCTATCTATCTATCAAACTAAATCTAGCTATTTCTCTTTCTAATCTATCTATCTATATATCTATCTATCTATCTATCTATCAAACTAAATCTATCTATCTATCAAACTAAATCTAGCTATTTCTCTTTCTAATCTATCTATCTATCTGTCTATCTATCTATCTATCAAACTAAATCTATATATCTGTCAAACTAAATCTATTTCTCTTTCTAATCTATCTATCTATCAAACTAAATCTAGTTATTTCTCTTTCTAATCTATCTATCTATCAAACTAAATCTATCTATCTATCTATCTATCTATCTATCTATCTATCTATCTATCTATCTATCTATCTATCTATCTATCTATCTATATCCAAATCAGAACATCATACAGACATGGGGGTTGGTTTATATTGTCAAGTAGCCTTTGGAGTATCACCATTCGTAGCTGCCAAGCCACTCCCTAGCAACCAAACAGAGTACCCTAGCAACCGTTTTGCAAGATCTATATCTCTGCATCAGAACATCGTACAGACATGGGGGTTGGTTTATATTGTCAAGCAGCCTTTGGAGTATCATCATTGGCAGCTGCCAAGCCATTCCCTAGCAACCAAACAGTACCCTAGCAACCGTTTTTCAAGATCTATATCTCTGCATCAGAACATCGTACAGACATGGGGGTTGGTTTATATTGTCAAGTAGCCTTTAGAGTATCATCATTGGTAGTTGCCAAGCCAGTCCCTAGCAACCAAACACAGTACCCTAGCAACCGTTTTGCAAAATCTATATCTCTGCATCTTTACATCGTAGAGACATGGCGGTTGGCTTTTTGACTCATGCTAGCAATCTGGACTTCCAACATGCTAGCAGTGAATAGCTACATGCTAATAGTGATTAGCTAAGTGCTAAAGTGGGCTAAGAACATGCTAATAACTCTATAAAAACTCCATAGTATCCATCTGTGACAACTACCAATCTATCTATCTATCTATCTATCTATCTATTAGATAGATTTAGTTTGATAGATAGATAGATAGATTTAGTTTGATAGATAGATAGATAGATTTAGTTTATTTAGATCTATCTATCTATCTATCTAATAAAACTTAAACTTTCAAACTTCAAACTTTTAAAACTTCTTCAAACTTTCTGGCTATGCTTTTTCAAGCCAACTTAAAGTTTGTCCTCAAACTTTTTTATCTAGTTGGGATTGTTACTTTTTGATACAGTTAGGGCTGTTACGGTCGGCATGACAATCGCGCCACCGCGGTCGTGTGACATTATAATATATTATATATATATATATATATATATATATATATATATATATATATATATATATATATATATATATGAGGTCGCGTTAACTGTTTTTGTTTTTTAGCAATGACGGAAAAAATATGAAGGCCGTCCGTCATTTTGAAAGATTACTGAGGCTGATGTAGCTTGTAAATGTAATTCCCACCCCTGCCCAGTAGGTGGTGAGCGCGCTCCAGTGTGGCAGCAGAGCGCGAGTTCAGTCTCCAGAATAAAATGATGCATTTGATTACAAGCACTCAGTTTAGGTATATTTTATAATAATAAAGTTATGATACTTATACTTAAATAATTCAGTTTCTAATCCAGTTCGTTTTGTTTAAATGGTTTGTTTTCTTATTTTTCTTATATAATTATCGTCATTGGTATCGTTATCGCAATAAATACCTGAAATTATCGTGATAATTTTTTTAGGCCATATCGCCCATCCCTACCATCCATCCTCAGATTCGCCTCCAGCTCTGGCGTTCTTTGTAGGAGCTGGAGGACGCTGGGATACAGGGGGATTTTATTTTTGTCCTTGCATCTTGGATGATTTTTTTGGGGTGGAGGGGGTGGGGATGTTCTTCAGTATTCACATTTTGAGAGGATGGAGAGAGAGGATAAGTGTTGAGTCCAAATGAAGTGGTGTTGGCCCTTGTGCTGTTCTTCACAAATAATAGCTTGGTTCAGAGCAGTTGAGAGGGTTTTTGATGCATCCGGAGTGCTTTTCTCCATCAGGAGACCCAGAAATGCCACAGCGCGTTCAACACAACGAGCGTGTATAATTTTTGAATGACACTGAAAAGAGCTCGCCAAACACTTCACTAACCTTTAAAATTCACCCAGACCCGAGTGACCACAGGAAGCAAGACAGTTTTTGTGTTTGCTGCTTATTATTGAATGAATATTTGTGTTTATTTATTTATAAATGTGACGTCCCACTAGCTGACTCGATTTTGGTCGGGAAAGTCTCATCTGCCAACTGTTTTTGGTGGAAAATCTCACAGTAAATAAGAGCAAGAACAATTATAATAGACTGCAATTTATAGAGAAACCTTACCCTGAAAATTGTGTGACAGGCATTTGTCTTTTCAGGACTGTTTGCATTTGTTAAATGCACACTGTTGTGCTGCTGCTGTCTTATTTTATCAGTAATTTAAATGCAGAGCCACCATTAATAACAATCAGCATTTGTGAGCTTTGTGTTTGCTGGGGGAAAAGTCTCAATCAGATTCAATCAGGACAGTTTTCCTGCTAATAATAAGGAAAAGCAGCTGTATTTTAGAAAGTGGTAGCTGGTCATTAGCTGGTTCAAGTCATAACCGCTAATGACTAGTTTAGACCAGATCTTAACCAATTTAGACCAGCAAATGTCCAGTTTAGACCAGCTGATGACCAGTTTAGACCAGCAAATGTCCAGTTTAGACCAGCTGATGACCAGTTTAGACCAGCAAATGTCCAGTTTAGACCAGCTCATGACCAATTTAGACCAGCAAATGTCCAGTTTAGACCAGCTGATGACCAGTTTAGACCAGCAAATGTCCAGTTTAGACCAGCTTATGACCAGTTTAGACCAGCTAATGACCCTTTTAGACCAGCTTATGACCCGTTTAGACCAGCTAATGACCCTTTTAGACCACCTAATGACCCGTTTAGACCAGCTCATGACCCATTTAGACCAGCTCATGACCAGTTTAGACCAGCTAATGACCCTTTTAGACCAGCTAATGACCCGTTTAGACCAGCTTATGACCCATTTAGACCAGCTAATGACCCTTTTAGACCAGCAAATGACCCGTTTAGACCAGCTCATGACCTGTTTAGACCAGCTAATGACCCGTTTAGACCAGCTCATGACCTGTTTAGACCAGCTAATGACCCGTTTAGACCAGCTCATGACCTGTTTAGACCAGCTAATGACCCGTTTAGACCAGCTCATGACCTGTTTAGACCAGCTAATGACCCTTTTAGACCACCTAATGACCCGTTTAGACCAGCTAATGACCCGTTTAGACCAGCTCATGACCTGTTTAGACCAGCTAATGACCCGTTTAGACCAGCTCATGACCTGTTTAGACCAGCTAATGACCCTTTTAGACCAGCAAATGACCCGTTTAGACCAGCTCATGACCTGTTTAGACCAGCTAATGACCCGTTTAGACCAGCTCATGACCAATTTAGACCAGCTAATGACCCTTTTAGACCAGCTAATGACCCGTTTAGACCAGCTCATGACCTGTTTAGACCAGCTAATGACCCGTTTAGACCAGCTCATGACCTGTTTAGACCAGCTAATGACCCGTTTAGACCAGCTCATGACCTGTTTAGACCAGCTAATGACCCTTTTAGACCAGCTAATGACCCGTTTAGACCAGCTCATGACCCATTTAGACCAGCTCATGACCTGTTTAGACCAGCTAATGACCCGTTTAGACCAGCTTATGACCAGTTTAGACCAGCTAATGACCAATTTAGACCAGCTTGTGACCAGTTTAGATTGTCTAACCACCAGTTTGACTGCTAATGGCTAGTTTAACCAAGCTTATGACCATCTTAGACCAGCTAACAACCTGTTTAGACCAGCTCATGACCCATTTAGACCAGCTTATGACCCGTTTAGACCAGCTAATGACCCGTTTAGACCAGCTAATGACCCGTTTAGACCAGCTCATGACCCGTTTAGACCAGCTCATGACCAGTTTAGACCAGCTCATGACCAGTTTAGACCAGCTAATGACCAGTTTAGACCAGCTCATGACCAGCTTAGACCAGCTCATGACCAGCTTAGACCAGCTCATGACCAGTTTAGACCAGCTAATGACCTGTTTAGACAAGCTAATGACCAGTTAAGACCAGCTAATGACCAGTTTAGACCAGCTAATGACCAGTTTAGACCAGCTAACAACCTGTTTAGACCAGCTAATGACCAGTTTAGACCAGCTAACAACCTGTTTAGACCAGCTCATGACCAGTTTAGACCAGCTAATGACCCGTTTAGACCAGCTAATGACCCGTTTAGACCAGCTCATGACCCGTTTAGACCAGCTCATGACCTGTTTAGACCAGCTAATGACCAGTTAAGACCAGCTAATGACCAGTTTAGACCATCTAACAACCTGTTTAGACCAGCTAATGACCCGTTTAGACCAGCTAATGACCCATTTAGACCAGCTAATGACCCATTTAGACCAGCTAATGGCCTGTTTAGACCAGCTAATGACCAGTTAAGACCAGCTAATGACCAGTTTAGACCAGCTAACAACCTGTTTAGACCAGCTCATGGCTAGTTTAGACCAGCTAATGACCCGTTTAGACCAGCTCATGACCAGTTTAGACCAGCTCATGACCAGCTTAGACCAGCTCATGACCAGCTTAGACCAGCTCATGACCAGTTTAGACCAGCTAATGACCTGTTTAGACAAGCTAATGACCAGTTAAGACCAGCTAATGACCAGTTTAGACCAGCTAATGACCAGTTTAGACCAGCTAACAACCTGTTTAGACCAGCTCATGACCAGTTTAGACCAGCTAATGACCCGTTTAGACCAGCTAATGACCCGTTTAGACCAGCTCATGACCCGTTTAGACCAGCTCATGACCTGTTTAGACCAGCTAATGACCAGTTAAGACCAGCTAATGACCAGTTTAGACCAGCTAACAACCTGTTTAGACCAGCTAATGACCCGTTTAGACCAGCTAATGACCCATTTAGACCAGCTAATGACCCATTTAGACCAGCTAATGGCCTGTTTAGACCAGCTAATGACCAGTTAAGACCAGCTAATGACCAGTTTAGACCAGCTAACAACCTGTTTAGACCAGCTCATGGCTAGTTTAGACCAGCTAATGACCCGTTTAGACCAGCTCATGACCAGTTTAGACCAGCCAATGACCCGTTTAGACCAGCCCATGACCCGTTTAGACCAGCTTATGACCTGTTTAGACCAGCTAATGACCCGTTTAGACCAGTTAATGACCAGCTTAGACCAGCTAATGACCTGTTTAGACCAGCTAATGACCTGTTTAGACCAGCTAATGACCCGTTTAGACCAGCTAATGACCTGTTTAGACCAGCTAATGACCAGTTAAGACCAGCTAACAACCTGTTTAGACCAGCTCATGACCAGTTTAGACCAGCTAATGACCTGTTTAGACCAGCTAATGACCAGTTTAGACCAGCTAACAACCTGTTTAGACCAGCTAATGACCCGTTTAGACCAGCTAACAACCTGTTTAGACCAGCTCATGACCAGTTTAGACCAGCTAATGACCCGTTTAGACCAGCTAATGACAAGTTTAGACCAGCTAATGACCAGTTTAGACCAGCTAATGACCCGTTTAGACCAGCTCATGACCAGTTTAGACCAGCTAATGACCTGTTTAGACCAGCTAATGACCAGTTAAGACCAGCTAACAACCTGTTTAGACCAGCTCATGACCAGTTTAGACCAGCTAATGACCCGTTTAGACCAGCTCATGACCTGTTTAGACCAGCTAATGACCCATTTAGACCAGCTAATGACCCATTTAGACCAGCTAATGACCCGTTTAGACCAGCTAATGACCAGTTTAGACCAGCTAATGACCCGTTTAGACCAGCTAATGACCCTTTTAGACCAGCTAATGACCTGTTTAGACCAGCTAATGACCTGTTTAGACCAGCTAATGACCCGTTTAGACCAGTTAATGACAAGTTTAGACCAGCTAATGACCAGTTTAGACCAGCTAATGACCCGTTTAGACCAGCTCATGACCAGTTTAGACCAGCTAATGACCTGTTTAGACCAGCTAATGACCAGTTAAGACCAGCTAACAACCTGTTTAGACCAGCTCATGACCAATTTAGACCAGCTTGTGACCAGTTTAGATTGGCTAACCACCAGTTTGACTGCTAATGGCTAGTTTAGCCAAGCTTATGACCAGTTTAGACAAGCTAGTGACTGGTTTAGACCACTTTATGACCAGTTTAGACCAACTCATAACCCATTTAAACCAGTTTAGACCAGCACATGACCATCTTAAACCAGCTAACAACCTGTTTAGACCAGCTAATGACCAGTTTTGACCAGCCAATGACCCGTTTAGACCAGCTAACAACCTGTTTAGACCAGCTCATGACCCGTTTAGACCAGCTTATGACCCGTTTAGACCAGCTAATGACCAGTTTAGACCAGCTAATGACCAGTTTAGACCAGCTAATGACCAATCTGTTTAGACCAGATAATGACCAGTTTAGACTTCAACAACTTATTCCTGAACCACTTTTTGAATGAAGCTTATGAACATCAGTGTGACAGAATTATTGAGAATGAGACTTTTGCCCAGCAGTTGTGTTCATATCTCAGACTCCTGCTAGGATCAGTCTAGTCAGTTTGATCGCTGGGACGCACAGTATGAATGTTGTTCCCATACCCCATGCAGCTGTTTTGTGTCTGTAGGTGGCAGCTCGCACTGAGAGCGGCGTGAGGCGTCGGACGCAGGCGATGTCGCGCTCAACCAGCAAACGCAAGAGTCGCTTCTCCTCACTATGGGGTCTGGACACCCACTCCAAGAGAAAAAGTAAAGGTCATCCCAGCATTAACCAGGTAAACTACACACACACTTAATTCACACTTTCTTCCTGAATGCATGAACATGCATGTGCACAGATCAACCGGTCCTGCTTAAAAAATGAAATGCACATTAATTTACATGCTGGTCCAGACATTATCAGCTAATTTCAAAATCAAAAAGGAGAGCGAGCAGCATCAACACTAATAAGATAATTTAGTCTCGCGTCTTTCAGTGAAGAAGATTGTGTGATGAGTGTATGCAGCTCTGATTTTTAAGTTTAATTTGCGGTGATGTGTGTTGCAGTAGCCCTGTCATATCTGCCTATAACACGCTCTCACACGTTTATTTTTTACCATTTGGGAGGAGGCAAATTTACATATGCGGTTTAAACAACCAGATGCATTTACACTTGTCCAGAATGCATCTCAAACCACATCCTGAAGTGGTTTGAGTGATCGGATTTAAATCTGTCTCAAAAGTGTTTTGGAGGGCATTTACACCTGATCTTTTCATGATTGAATAGCTATTAAACACATGAAGTGACCAGGTGTAAACAGGCTCATAAACACAACATGTGATGATCAGCAGCTATGCCACTGTTTTTAACAAAGAGATGAAATGCATGCCACATTTTGTTGGTTTATCAGGTTACATGTTCCTCAATGTTGATATATGAGTGGCTGTTTTTAGTTTGGTGGGTGTCTGTGTTGAATGTTAGATGTTCTTTTTAAACAGGTTTTTGCAGAGGGAGATGATCCAGTTAAAAGCCCTCTAGAAGGCATGTTTGAGGGTTCTTCCAGTGAGACAACGGTAAGAAACATGCATCCTCCCTCTCTATACTACACTAACTATAAAATCAGCAAAAACACACAATACTGCATAAGCCCACTGCACCAAATCAGAACTGCCCTGTTCAGAGATGCGCTCTGGGCCGGATCTCTGGTGTGAGTTGGCAGCGGTGTGGGCGTATATTCATCCCTGGCGTTGGTGGAGATGTAGGCTTTCACTCAGCCTGGCAGGGAGGAACGATAGATGGTTGTGCTATAATCCACTGACCTGGGCCGCAGATTAAAGTGCTGATGTTCTGATTCACTCACTCAATCATAGCAGAGAATAGAGAACTAGTGAACTTTTAGTTGAGATGAAAATATATTGTGATATGTTTAACAGCTGTTCGGGAACATATACACTACAGTTTAAGTTTTGGGTTGGTAAGATTTTTTAATGTTTTTGAAAGAAGTCTCTTATGCTCACCAAGGCTGCACTTATTTGATCAAAAATACTGTAAAAACAATAATATTGTGAATTATGTGTCACATGATCCTTCAGAAATCATTTTAATATGATGATTTGATGCTCAAGAAACATTTATGATTATTATCAATGTTGAAAACAGTTGTGCTGCTTAAAATCTTTGTGGAAACCGTGATACATTTTTTTCAGGATTCTGAAAGAATACAAAATAGAATCTTTTGTAACATCATAAATGTCACTTTTAATCAATTTAAAGGCACAATATGTAAGATTTTTGGATTTAAATATATATCCAAAAACCACTAGAACAGTTTTTGTGTACTTACATTATCCCAGGTGTTTCCAAGAATGTTTAAATTCAGAGAAATAAGTTTAACCAGGACAACCAATGACATCATACCCGCTTTCCCCTCGATTTCCAGATTTATTTTGTAAAAATCAATGGAAACACCAAAGACGCTTTAATATATTATGTGTTTTATTAGACAGTTGAGCAACTGTTTGGATACATTCATCGACAGAAATCTAATCATGTCATATAGCTCAACACAGTAAGTGTTCTTGTTTAAATCTCATTTCCTTGATTTACCGCGAGTACCATGTTTTACCATGCCTAATATCGATCTAGCTTACTGCAGTGTGCAACAAGTGTCTCATAGTAGCAGCCGAGCGAATGCAGAGAAGCATTTGAACAACTTTCAATACACAAATGTATCTAATATTATAAAACAGTGCTGCTTTATCCCACATACACTTGACCGGAAGAAGTGGAAGCTGCGACATAATAAACGTTCTGCTGCTCTCGAGCCGCATGTCGCGCTCGTCTCTCATTAGCAATCGCTCCAGCGGCCTTCAGTCACACTCTGCTTCCTACAGTGATGTTAATAAATCTTACATCAATAAATCTTAAATACATTAGCTCAGTCCAGTTGGATTCTTTTCCACCGGCTGTAGACGTGACGACAACACCTCCCATGATTCTGCGAAATCAAGGCATCATCAAGATACACCTTTGTTTTGAATAAGCGACCTCTAGCGGTGAAAAACTACATATTGTGCCTTTAATGCATCCTTGAAAAAAGATGTTTGAAATCATGTTTGATATTGCTTCAGTTCAGTGATCACACTGGAATTCGAATATCAAGTTAAGCGCATTGCATTGTGGAAAATTGTACAGTATTATCTATACATTTTGTAAAAGTATTTTATGCACAGAAAAAAATGTGCATACTGTGCACAAAATCACTTCTGCAGAAACAATTTAGTAGTATACTAATATGAAATTATTAGCACGTATTGCACCTGAGATAGGCGTCGAGTTCTCCGAAATGATGAGATGAGGAGGATCATCATTTCACATGATTAATAGCATCTCGTTCACAGCTGTGGCTTTCATTTATCACACTACAGAAAGACACCAAGACCCCAGTAAAAGGTCTGCCAAGACCCAGCACGGATCATGACATCTGGTCCAGAGACCACCTCACTCCATCATGGGTGTTGCTGCCAAACGACCAGCCTGTGTTAGCCATCATCCAGCCCGGAGAGTCGGCCCTCGACATGCTGGAAACTATCTGCAAGGTAATGCCAGATCTTTCTGGATCGAGAAACATTCTTCCTTCTCTTTTGATGCCAGGTTTTTACATTCAGAGAGTCTCTTCTTCACTCTTCAGGGAATTGAATATTTCAGTTTGAAGGTCACTGGTGTAGTAAACTCAGATGTTCCTCAAAACGTCCCTCGGAGGGCTTTAAAGATTTAAGCTTGCGTGCACGCCGTAAGAAGCATTTTATTCGCTGCAAACGTGCTGCATTCTGTCTGATATGAGCATTTGGACCTTTTTAGCGTGTGATTCCTGTCCATCTGGCCCACTAAGTAGAAGATACAGCCCAGTAACATGTCATCCATTAAATGTGTGTCTCTTTTCATCTCTCTCTGTCTCTCTTCAGGCTCACCAACTGGACGCCACTAAACACTACGTGCGGCTTAAGTTCCTCATTGAGAACCAAGTGCAGTTCTACATCCCCAAACCAGAGGAGGATATTTATGATCTGGTAGGTTTGGAGTTAAACTCGCCCTCCCACCCGCTGGTTAGATGCTCTCTCATTACTTTCATCCTGCTGGGACATCACACTTCATCCAAACACGTTTTCTCTTCCGCTCTCCTTCTTTTTTTTATGTGGAATACAAAAGGAGATGTTTTGCTGATCCCATTTCCCATCAGCTCTCCTTTTGACCTAAAAAACACTATGGAATTACTTGATGCTTTTAAAGCTTCACCCCTCTGCACTGCATCCATCATCCTTTAACTTCTGTTCAGCGTCTTCATTTATTATGTTTTCAGTGTCCAGGTCAGACGCAGTCCATCAAACCGGAACGTAAAGTTCTTTGCCTGTGAAATGAGATCTGTATTCTGTCACTCTCAGCCTTTAATACCGTCCCTTGTGTGTTGTTTATGCTCTTTGAATGTGGAATATTAAAGTTCTGTTCAGTGGAATATTAATGTGCTCTTCTTCACAGCTGTATAAGGAAATCGAGCTGTGCTGTAAGATCAGGAAGGTGATCCAGTTTGATCGGGATGAATCCTGCATGATCGGCTACGGTGAGAGCCAGAAATGTTATTATCTTCATGAGATCATGTCTGTTATACAACCTACCTGTTTATACTGGGGATTTTAAAATGGTGACGGGTGTTCTCAGACATTTTTTCATTATTCCTTTATTAAAATGTTTATGTAGAATGAAGGGCAGTTTTGAAAACTCTGTTCATGAGTAACTTAATAAACGCTGTTTTATCTTGCATAGTCGCTTCATGTGGGATGACATGATGAGATCACATGACCATCCGAATCCTACTAGATTAATCTCAGTAACCTGCATGTTTTCCGACAATTTAGTTTACAGAATATACTAAATATAATTACTGAAAATGTTGCTTTTATGTAATTCTACATCCACACCACTTGATGTCAGTACCAGTCGTAGCAGTGTTATTTTAGTATTATTTTTATACTATTTTAATATATTTATTAATATTTCAAATCAGCTTTTATTTTTATATTTTCAATTTTCTTTTTAATTTGTTTAAAATGTTAGTGATTTTATGTGCTTGTCATTTTTACTAGTTTTTTTTTTTATATTTCTATTTTTCTTATTTTACTTTTAATTTATCAACTTTAACTCGTTTATTTACCAAGTCAAAATTTTTACTTTTTTCTTTTTTCAAGCTTATATTTTTCATCTGATATTTTATTTTATTTTTGCTTTAATACATTTTACATTTTAATTTATTCTATTTAATTTAAGTAATATCAGTACTTCATTTACCAAGGCAAAATATTTATTTTATTTTATTTTATTTTATTTTATTTTATTTTATTTTATTTTATTTTATTTTATTACTTTTGCTTTAATTTATTTTAGTTTTAATTTATTCTATTTAGTTTTAGTAATATAAGTACTTCAACTTCAAGTCATTTAGTTACCAATGCAAAATTTTTTACTTTTTTAAGCTTATAATTTTCATGTGATTTATTTTATTTTATTTCAGTTACCAAAAGCGATTTTTAATTGTTTTAGTTTTACAAGAACAATAAGTCATAAGCAATTGTATGTATTTTATTTTTGCAGTTTCTGTATTTAATTGTATTTATTGCAGTTACTGCATGCGCCTGTAATAAAATATTTAAAAAGTAATTGATCGGAAGCTGTGGAAAATACTGAAGAGAATATGCTAATAAACACGTCTATATATGGCAGTAGCACTTAAAGTTATAGAACACCAAAAAAAAAAAAAAGATACATTCTGCAAAAACTAATTGTGCTCCATGGAAAAACTGACTTTAATATGACATGATGGAGAGTAAATGATGACAGACTTTTGCATTAAGAATGCATTAAAGGTATTTGGTTTTCAGTAGGAAAGGCGTAATTTAAGTGCCCCCTAAAGTAATAATTAACCATTTTTACAACGGAAGTGATTCAATCAAGACCCCAGTGCCTACTTTAGCTCGATAAGAATTTTCCTGTTGTCACTGTGAAGCTGCTTTGAAACAATGTGTATTGTGAAAAGCGCTATATAAATGAAGATGACTTGGCTTTTAATTTTTAGGTGAATAGACCTTTTAAATTTGACCTTGTAACGGAGAGGTTGTGTTCAAATGCTTCAAAGGCTGATCCATGATTGTACTTGATTATGACTTCTATCATTTCATCTCTCTGTCTGTCTCTCAGGTTTTTCTATATCTGTGGTGGAGGAGGACAGCGTGCAGCAGCTCTATATCACTGACGTGAGAGCTGGAGGATTAGCTTTCGCTAAAGGTTCATTAGCTCGTTTCACCTCCTAATTACATTCTCTTTCTCTTTTTCACCCCTGTATCTTGGTTTGTTCTTTTTCTTTCACGCACACACACACACCATCTCTCTCTGTCTCTTCTGCTACTGCTTAGAAATGAAGCTGTACGTAATTGCTGTGATATCTGTGCTGTGCTCTTGGTGTTATGTAACATGTTGTCAGCTCTATGGGGTTTTTGAGAGCCAAAGATTGCAGATTTATCCTCAGCCTCTCTAAACTCTGAATAATAACAAAAGATAGAAGGAATCAGAGAGATGATTAAAGTCGGATTCACTGATGTGCCATACTTGTAGCTCACCTGCACGAAGAACGCAATGCATTAAAAGGAAACATATCATGCAAAACAGGATTTTCCATGCTCATAGATTTTGTAGAGCATTTACAAAAAGCACTTTGCAGAGAGAAACTTTAAAGATACAGTAACAAAAATGGCCCATTTAATTTTAAAATCAAAGTTTAGAGCTCTCTATATAAACAACAAACCATTCATTTTAAATTGCACTGAACTATACTACAATAGTGCATGAATTAGAAGCATATTTAACATTTCTCTCACTCTCTTCACTAATATTATAAGTGGATTTCAGAGAAAAATATAGAATACGGCCCCTTTAAATGACCATCAAAGCAGGCTTATGGACATCCAGACACTGTCAACATGCTGAATAAGACCCTCCTCTCTCTGAGCGATGTCTGGGTGATCAGGGTGGCAGGATCAGGTCCGACTGGCTTATTGCTGACATTTCACATCGCCCAGAGAACTGGGTCAAACCCACAAGCTGAAGAAAAGAGGCGAGGCGAAATGGAAAAGCTAGAGACAATCTCTTATTTTATTTCATCTATTTATTTTGATGCTGGCCTTCACATCAGTGTGAACAGGACATGTTATATTACTTGTGTGACATTTTTTCAAAGTTAAACGGCGTATGTTGGAGATTGATTGATTGAAAAAAGATTTGGTTCAGTTTTAGCTTTAGATTTGTTTTTAGCTGACAATAACCATAATGAGACAGACGATTGTATTTATTACTTCTGTTTTTGCAGATTTTGTAGTTAATTGTATTTTTAATGGATCCAGAAGGTATGGAAGCTTGGTTCCGCCACTAAATAAAAAATCTTGCAATTCTGACTTTATAACTTGCATTTCTGACTTTATATTGCGCAATTCTGGCTTTATAACTCGCAATTGTTTATATTCTCGTAATTCTGACTTTATAATTTGCAATTGCAACTTTATATCACACAATTCTGACTTTATAACTCGCAATTGTTTATATTCTCGCAATTCTGACTTTATAACTTGCAATTGTTTATATTCTCGTAATTCTGACTTTATAACTTGCAATTGCAATTTTATATTCTCGCAATTCTGACTTTATAACTTGCAATTGTTTATATTCTTGCAATTCTGACTTTATAACTCGCAATTGTTTATATTCTCGCAATTCTGACTTTATAACTCGCAATTGTTTATATTCTCGTAATTCTGACTTTATAACTCGCAATTGCAATTTTATATTCTCGCAATTCTGACTTTATAACTCGCAATTGTTTATATTCTCGCAATTCTGACTTTATCTCACGCAATTCTGACTTTATATTCTTGCAATTCTGACTTTATCTTACGCAATTCTTACTTTATAACTTGCAATTGTTTATATTCTCGTAATTCTGACTTTATAACTCGCAATTGCAACTTTATATTCTCGCAATTCTGACTTTATCTCACGCAATTCTGACTTTATAACTTGCAATTGTTTATATCCTCGTAATTCTGACTTTATAATTTGCAATTGCAAATTTATATCACACAATTCTGACTTTATAACTCGCAATTGTTTATATTCTCGCAATTCTGACTTTATAACTCGCAATTGTTTATATTCTCGCCATTCTGACTTTATCTCATGCAATTGTTTATATTCTCGCAATTCTGACTTTATAACTTGCAATTGTTTATATTCTCGCAATTCTGACTTTATAACTCGCAATTGTTTATATTCTCGTAATTCTGACTTTATAACTCGCAATTGCAACTTTATAACTTGCAATTGTTTATATTCTCGCAATTCTGACTTTATAACTCGCAATTGTTTATATTCTCGCAATTCTGACTTTATACCTTGCAATTGCAACTTTATATCACACAATTCTGACTTTATCTCACACAATTCTGACTTTATAACTCACAATTGTTTATATTCTCGCAATTCTGACTTTATAACTTGCAATTGCAACTTTATATCACACAATTCTGACTTTAACTCGCAATTCTGACTTTATATTACGCGATTCTGACTTTAACTAGCAATTGTTTATATTCTCGCAATTCTGACTTTATAACTCACAATTGCGACTATATCACACAATTCTGACTTTATAATTGCAATTGCGAGTTTTTTTTATTTTTTATTCAGTGGCAGTAACAAGCTTGCATAAGAAGGACAAACTACAGAGCAATGAAAAATTGGCATATACAAACATTCTTTTTCTTTTGAATAACATGCATTTATGAATCGTGCACAATAAAATAATATTGTGTCTTAAGAATTGAATGACATCAATCTTTAGGACTAAAAACTTGTGATGCTTAAGTTTTTGCTTCACAGTTCTGTTTGTCTTTGGTTAAACTTCTTTAATTCCTTCTTTGCTTTTCGTTTTATTTTATTTTGTTAATTTTTGTTTATTTGCAGTTAATAAAATATTTCATCCATTTTGCATATCTCAAGAAACATGATTGCGACAATTATTCCTGAAATATTACCACATTAAAATGTTTGCAGGTCTGAATGCAGGAGATGAGATTCTACAGCTGAACGGGAAGGATGCACGCACTCTGACCTTTGCTGACATGAAGGTGGCGTTCGCTCAGGTGTCTCTCTCTCTCACCGTTAACACGCTGCCCCCTGTTGACCGCCGACAGCTCTGCTTCCTGCCGCCGAGACGCTCTGACGCTGTGGACAACCTCTACACGGACATCTTCTCTCAGAGTCAGGGTGAGGGGAGGTCAGGCCTCTGCTGACCCATTTTATTCATCGGTTTTGTGTTTTGATATGAACGCTTCAATAACTCTGCTACCTAGCGTGCGTTAAAATGTAAATAAGTTTTCTTTGGGAGTCCTTGATCAGAAATGCACAAACAATCTCCAAAATATTTTTTTATATATCATCGAGAATTGTCACAAGGTTCGATCCAGAAAACTAGCATGTGACGTCATAGTCATGTAGTTAATTGTGTTTCCACAGAGGAGATTCTTGACGATGGGGTGGGTCTGATTGTGGAGACGTCAGGAGATGGTTTAGACGACGACTCGGAGCTCTTCGCTGAGTTTGACGACTATGGAAAGGTAAGTAGTCCGATAGTTTCAAGATATCAGCCTGGATCTTGTGCAGCTCTGCCCAGAACGACGGGACACTTTTCCTGTCTGTGCGTGGGTTTCGTTCACGCTCACCAAATCTAGAACTGCAGGCCTTCGAAACTCTGAACTCTGAGCGAGAAGAATCTCACTGCAGAAACGCTTCACCATCTGTCATCTGTGCTGTTTTTAAACGGAGGGGCGGATACAGTTCAATCATTCTGTAATTTGTCGTGTCACACTGATACATTTATTTCATGACCCTGTCTATCTATCTATCTATTTATCTATCTATCTATCCATCCAACCAACCATATGTCTGTCTTTATATCCATCTATCCATCTGTCTGTGATAATGAACTGTCTGCAGCATATCTTGTGGTGGGGGTTTGAAGATAATTAGTTTGCGTTGAGACGGCTGACAGTAAAACAGAGGTTGTCTGATTTTCTTTTGCATCCTAATTGCTTTATTATGAGGCATAATTAACCAAATCTTGGAGGCGACAATGGTCTCAGAAGATGGTCTCTATCTGAGAAGTGTCAGACAGAAAACAATTTCGCATTTAGATGTGAGAGTGTCTGTAGTTATTCTTCCATGTCTCCAAGCTGCAGTTTACGATGCAGGATACAGTCACAGTTGTTTCATTGGACGGACGGGTTGATGGATGTGTTGAGATGATGGAACCAATCAGATTCCACACGACTTTCCATATTTACATAGAGAAACTATTTTCTGAAACCCGTTCCCTATTTATCTCATGTCAGAAAAGCACTGTTGAGTTTAGACCTTAGTAGTGAAAGCAGAAAAATTTATATTTTCTGATAAATGTCCATTGCCAGGAAGGTTCAGACTGGTTCTGTGTCTCAGTTTCTAAACGTCCTACGTGTGTGTTTCTCTTTGTGAGAAGAATAATATACTGCGGGGATACTCAAATTACTCAGGGGCCACTTTTAGAAAATGAGCTGAAATGGTACTTGATCTTCTTAAATGTGCAGATATGCTTTACAGCAGCCGTATATTTTTATCACCACGTTCATCAAAATAAGCAAGTGCTGTTCAGTTTTTAAATGACCTTTTTAATTTTCCAGAACATTATAGTCAATGCAAATGCATTCACAATAATCACAAATGTTTCCAGTATGTTGGCTTCTCAAATGCAAATATCTTATATACTTATTATTCATGTGTGAAGTCATTAACAATTCTTTCTTATTCTAATTGGATGCAGTAGTTTAGAAATCAGTCCATTTTGTCTGTTTTCACTGTGAAGCTTTGCACATTTGCTGCTGTTGTCACATTTGTTGTTGCTAAGTGCAGTTCACACAGTTTGAATATGCTCCAAGCTGTTGCACCAATCAGCGATGACAGTATTTGCATATCCTGATGTTTTGCGTCTCGATTATTCATGCAGAAATATGACTCGTGAAACATTTTTGGAATTAATCTGGTTGCACTACCAATTAAATGCAATATAAATATAAGTTTTACACCCCGTCTGATCTGCAAGCAAGTGGCGCAGCATGATAAAACTAGATCTCTCACATTATAAGCCCGGACTCTGAGTGTCTCTGATGTGCAGAGTGAGTTGGTTCTGGATCTGAGGGGTGTGTTGCTGTTGGTTGGCTGTCAGGACCATGCAGAGAGATGCACTTTGGGTCTGCAGAGACAGTGGGACTCAGGGTCTCGCTGGGAGCTTGGAGAAGATTGCTTTTGGCATGCATAGACATGTGTCTGCCTCTTTGCATAGCACCATCTCTCTGGCCTTTATTAAAGAGGAGAAAGTTGCATTGAGGGCAGACGGGGAATGCAAAGGAATCCATAATCAGCTTTAGTGTGCACTCAAACACACACACACACACACACACACACATATGCTGTTGAATTTAATGCAGGGTATCTTTAATAAATTTAATTCACGTTTGGTCTGTTCATGCTCTGAATATATGAATGATTTTGACCAAGTTAAACATGACCTTGCTCTGCGATTAGGCTTTTCAGGACCATTATGAGTCTTAAAACTGTGCAATATACTGTATATTCCTTTTTAAATATATGCAACTTTTTTTGATATGTTATGTTATATTAAGTATGACTGTCACTTTTCAAGCAAAACATTTCAGAAAAACAAACTGGTGAGGCTAAAAGTCATTGCAAAAATGACTCAGAAAAGTGTAAAAGGCTTGTGCTGACAATAACTGCCACTTAACTTGATACTTTATTATGCATTGTCATTCATGCATTTTAACTGTGGCTATTGCAAGTGTCCAAACACTTTTTGTGGTCACTATATTTTGTATTTTAAAAATTCTAAAATCACCTGACATTGTGAAAATGCTTATTCTTAAGGCCTTGATACACCAATCCAACATCGGGCAGCCCAATTTTTGGGATGTGTTCCGCACCATTGGCACTAGTTGGACCCCGTTGGGGGCTTTTTGGCTGATTGAACATGTTGAATCGGCATTGACGCCGTTGGTGAGAAAGAGAGCTCTGATTGGCTTTTCAGCTTAGAGAACGGGTCAGTGCACGAGAATAAAAGTGAAAGTGAAGAAAGCGAGCAAAGAGGTCAAGACAGTACAGGCAGGCAGAAGGCTGTTCTAATTTTACATCATCTTAACTGAGCATTCCAATTCGTGGATATTTTCATAATGAGCCACGTGGAATGAAGTGTGATCAGCATGATTGATATTCAAAATTGTAAAAGGGCAGTTCGAACAGGAGGGGTTGCATTGGTGCCGTGACCCGGAAGGGAGTGAGGTTTACTGGGGTGAGTGTAACAGACATAGGCCGGTAAGAGCTGTGCATGTAAACCTCACTCCCCTGATCTCAAGAGGTGCTCTAGTGACTGACACTAGAGACTGCAGTCTTTAGCCTCCTTGTTAGAGTGCCTAACTCCCATGACAGCGGACCCGGGTTCAAGTCCCGCTTAGAGAAGTTGGTTTGAACAGGAGGGGTTACATGGGCCCAAGTTTGGTTTGAAGATGAAATGCGTACCAAGCACAATGTTCCCTCACCATTTCTGATTTCTAACACACACTCACAGCGTTCGGCGTGGTCAGAGTAGAAACTAAAGCTGCTTCCCCATATGTTTTTCAGTCGTCTCCGGGCGTGTTCATATGTAAATTGTGCGAGTTTATTTTGTCCATTAGATTGAAAGATCTGAAAAAGCCCATACATTTACCCATCCATAGACCTTCCTCTTGAGGAAATCAGAACAGAAGTGGTTGAAAGTGGACAAAAGAGACAGATTAAAACACCAGGTGTAAACGGTTATGTGTCTGCCTCGTCTACTTGTGATCTGATCAACTGATATGCATCTTAATGCCAGGTATAAACAGGGTCCTAGTTTTTGTTTCCCTTTTTGAATGACAAATATAGATTATCTGCTGATATTAATACTTATTTCTTTAAACACAGGCGTAGAACGCAAGTGCTTTATTCCATTTGGCGTCTCCTTATACAACAAGCGCAGTTTTTTAGCCGAGACGCAGCCGACGTTAGCTTTCGTTGTCACTAGTTCTTATATGTCGGCTTGGTGTCATGGCCTTTAGGGTTCTTTGTCTTTTATTTGACAGACAATCGATTACTAGAAATGACTGGGGAGAGACTTGAACTTGGCTGTTCTAGATGAGCACCACAGCTTAATGCATCAGCCATTAACAACTGTGCCACTGCTCTGACTTCATTGTTGTACATCTACATCTGTCTATCCAGTTAACAGTCTCTCCACTACAGGATTCAGTCTTAATTGTGGAAACTTGCAACGTATCCATTTCTAAAGCAGCCGTCAACCTTTTCACTTCACAATTTCATGTGTAAGTAATGGTACATTAGTAGTGCTTCACTGTCTGGTGGGATATTATTCTGTAGATGGACTAGAGAGAGATTTGGACTCACGGATCATTTGTTGCTGTGAGAGGAACATTTACAGTCTGATTTGTCATTCTCCGCTTGCTGATCTTCACATTAACAGGCCGTTCGGCTTGCGGTGTGTGTGATTTGTTATATCAGGAGACGTCTTTGATGCTAAAAGTGTTCAGTAGAGGATTTGGCAAGTTCGGTCTTCAGTGCCGGTCTTCTTCTGTGAACATTTCTCATTCCCTTTCAGTTGGCTGTTAGTTTTTGCTGTAAAGGATGATTCTCGTTTCATGTACATTAAGGCCTGTTCACACCAAGAATGATAACTATAAAGATAACGATAATTATATAGTTCTGATAATCATTCTAAATATAAAAGAATAGCACTGTCCACTTCACAGCTATAATGATAATGATATAGAGAAACGATAATCGCTGGGATCACTTTCAGAATGATTTTTTCTCCAGCTTTTGAACGATATAACACTGACAGCCAATCAGAATCCATTCTAATTTAAGGGCTCGAGGCAGATGACAATGTGGAGGTGTCAACCCCCCCTTTTCAAGAATACTTCAAAGAAAATGGATATATGGAAAACAATCGGTCATTCCCTCTGAATAAATGAAGTATTAACGATGAGATTATTATGCTAGGCTAGCAAACAGAGTAACATAAAATTACCTCACATATTGTCAGGCGCTAGTTTCGACAACATTGTCTTCCTTTGAAGTTGCAGTGAAAAAGACTAGGCCTTATTTTATTCCACTATATTGACTTTGTCAGCTAAATTCACTAGATTAGGGCCCCGTTTACACATACATGGTTATTTTGAAAAACTGAGACATTTGCCTTTGTTTGCGCCCTTCGTTTACACGCAAACGGAGAATTCGCCTCTGAAAACGAGTCTTTCTAAAAACTCCGGCCAGAGTGGAGATTTTGAAAATCTTCGTTTGCACGTTTGTATGTAAACTGAGACAAACGGGTGTTTAGGCAGCCAACGTCACAGTATGCGCCAGAGCTCGCACCTACGTCAAAAGTGCGACCTATGTTTACATGTGATCATGGAAGCGTTCAGAATTGCAGTCGCATTTATGTTGGTGCAAACTCTTCTCGTGTGTTATTCATTGCTATTTATGTTGTTATTCGTTGCTATTTATGCATTTATGTTGGTGCAAACTCTTCTTGTGTATTATTCGTTGCTATTTTCGGGATTCTGATTGGCTTACGTTGGCTTGAGCTTCTCGTTACACCGCCACCTACAGGTTTGGCATGCTCTTGACGGCATATATACACGGGTACGTGTAAATGAACACTTTTCTGAAAACTGACATGTGTGCACGATGTTATTTTTGAAACCGGAGAGGTTGAAATGTCCGTTTATGAAAATAGCCGCCCACGTGTAAACGTAGCCTAGATCGATTACACTAGCTATTCACTCGAAACATAGCATGCTGAGGACATCTGCTGGTTAAAGCCGTGTAAATGCAACAAGAACAGCAAAAACATGTTGTACACACTTTGAAACCGCAGCACATGAGCTTAGAATAAACAGACCGTTATCATTCGTTGGTGTGGACGCAAATATAGTTATCGTTATAGTTATCGCTCTTGGTGTAAACTAGAGATGCACCAATTGATCGGCCAGGGGTCGGAATCGGCCGATTTTCACTCGTCTCATTCGCTCCGGTTAAATAGTGCTTACTGTGCATAAATTTTAGTCATTCCCGCAGGTTTCGCGCTCACACAGAAAGCGTGCGCACCACTGATCTATGAAGCGAACAAGCCACACTCAGTCTCAAACAGAGACAGAAGTCAAACAGAGTCTCAAGTACCAAAACGAGTAGCATAATGCGCTTAAACTGTCAAATACATACAAAAGTATGTCAAAACCAGCGGCACAGGCAATCTTGGCGAGTACACAGATAAACACTGTCAGTTTTGAATCGTTAAATAGCTAAGAAAGTGAACCCATGTCGTGTGTAACAGTATTGGGTCCGTTGAATACCGTCCATAAACTCTTAAAGGGACAGCAGTCCAATATTCCTGCTGCTGTCTGTCATGTTAATCAAAGAACAAAAGACAAAGAAAATCACATTCTGCTCTTGACTGAATACGTTTTATAACTTTTAATGGTAAGAATTGATCTGTATTAATATTTACAATAAAGACTACAGAATTTAAGGTAACCAATGTAAAATAACACTGAATGTGTCATTTTACATTTGATTACTTTAATTTCTGTAGTATTTCTTACCTGAATAGAAACCCAGTTAACCCAAAAAACTTAGTTTCATAGCTCTCTTTATTCTATTGCATTTATTTGAGCTGTTTATATTTTATTACTGACTTTTACTTGTTTTTTTAATGAAAATAAAACTTTGCATTGAAGAAAAGTAGATTTTTGTTTGTATATGTTGTCAATTATAGTTCTTAGAAAGAAAATCGGAATCGGCAAAAATCGGTATCGGCCGATCTCACTAACAAAAAATCGGAAATCGGAATCGGCCAAGAAAATTACAATCGGTGCATCTCTAGTGTAAAAGGACCTTTACTCTTCAAAAGATTGGGGTCGGTAAGATTTATTAATGTTTTTGAAAGAAGTCTGCATTTATTTGTTAAAGTTTTTACATATTGACAAAGACAGGATTTTTTTAGCGATAGAACAAATATAAGTACAATCATTCTGACGTGACATGAAGGCAGTATGAGCCTGAAGGGCTGAAGTGATTCTGCTGTATCACTGTTCTGCGGCGCGTCCCTTTGTCATGTTTTAACGATCGTGCTTCTGCGCTTTACCATCACAGCATGTGTTTATGAACCGCAGTGAAGCCTGAATCACATGATCTGACGGCGCATTTCTCTCTGTGCTCTTTTAAGTCCTAGTGCATTCATTCTGTTTATTTTCCCCCGCTGGCTGTCTCTCTCTCTCTCCATGCGGCTGTTCAGATGATCAATCTTTATGAAACAGACACTCACTCCGGTCCTGTATTATAAATCATGAGACTTCTGTTCAGTTGATTTGTTCATCTGAATGCACAGCTACTGTGGTAGAAAGTATTCGATTTCTATTTGAGAGAAAGGCCTCCATCTTTTACTTCACTACTAGTTGACTAGTTTTATATTTTTTAGTGGTGGTGCTTTTATTAGCATGCTGACAGCTGTTAGACTGTTTGCACGCTAAAACCTTCATCCCCTTTTAAGTGCAACTTCTATAGACATAGAAATAAACATGCAGACAGACATTTTTAGCCTTTTGTGTCATGAGTCAGTCGTCTATCAGAAGCATTGCATTTTAAGATGGCGTGTCGAGTTAAAAATAGTTAAACTTTTAACAAAGCACCTCAAGAACCCTCTGTCAAGCTTGTTTTGCACACCACAGCACATCAGAAATGCATCTGATATACTGGTCAGGTCAACCTGAATCCAGCCTTTTTGGGATTGTAAGCATTTGCTTTTTCCATATTTAAGAGCTTAAACCAACCTAAAATGGTTTTAACAAGACACCAAACTAGATTCCAGCTATATTTTTGATGGTTTTAGAGGGATTTTGGGCACTTTTTCAACAGCTAAAAGCCAGTTTATCCAGACTAAGAGACCAGCAAATATCCATTAAGACCATCAAACCAACTGGTTTAAACTGTGTTGGTACAGGATGGAAGTTCACTTGAAGTGTGGATTTCCCTTTGTGGTGATGCTTGGCATTGTGTGTTTATTTCTTCAGAAATGCACCTGATAGTGGTCAGGTTAACATGAAACCCGACATCTGAGCAACTGAAGATGCAGTGGATTAGTTTTATCTCTAAAGGGAATGCGCTCACATATACCTAATTCTGTTTATGTCTGCACTAATTATTTTACACCAGACTGCTTTGTACAAAGGGATAATACCAAACAGGTTTTGCTAAAAAGTTGTTACTCAAGGATGGATCAGTACTGTTTTTGTAACTGTTTGTGATCCAGCTTATATCCAACTTACTTTTCAGTGTGTGAGATTGTCCTGTTTTGTTGTTGCATTAGCAGTGGAAACTCCGCCCTCTTTTTGAAAGGGGGCTGAAGCAGAAGCTCATTTTCATTTAAAGGGACACATACAAAAATTGTGTTTTTGGTCACACACCCCCCCCCCCCCCCCCAAAAAAGTGGCAATTTTAACATGCTATAAAAAAAGATCTGTGGGGTGTTTTGAGCTGAAACTTCACATACACACTCTGGGGACACCAGAGACTTAAATTACATCTTGTTAAAAGGAGAATTATAGGTCCCCTTTAAAGGTGCCGTAGAACGTCTTTTTAAAATATGTAATATAAGTCTAAGGTGTCCCCTGAATGTGTCTGTGAAGTTTCAGCTCAAAATACCCCATAGATTTTTTTTAATTAATTTTTTTAACTGCCTATTTTGGGGCATCATTAAATATGCGCCGATTCAGGCTGCTGCCCCTTTAATTCCTCATGCTCCCCGCCCACAGAGCTCGCGCTTGCCTTAAACAGCATAAACAAAGTTCACACAGCTAATATAACCCTCAAAATTGTTCTTTACAAAGTGTTTGTCATGCAGCATGTCTAATCGCGTAAGTATAGTATTTATTTGGATGTTTACATTTGATTCTGAATGAGTTTGAGGCTGTGCTTCATGGCTAACGGGCTAAAGCTAACATTACACACTGTTGGAGAGATTTATAAAGAATGAAGTTGTTTATGAATTATACAGACTGCAAGTGTTTAAAAATGAAAATAACGACAGTCTTGTCTCCGTGAATACAGTAAGAAACGATGGTAACATTTAACAGTACATTAGCAACATGCTAACGAAACACAATTTACAAATATCACTAAAAATATCATGATATCATGGATCATGTCAGTTATTATTGCTCCATCTGCCATTTTTCGCTATTGTCCTTGCTTGCTTA
Organism: Ancherythroculter nigrocauda; assembly: GCA_036281575.1. Classification (NCBI taxonomy): domain Eukaryota; kingdom Metazoa; phylum Chordata; class Actinopteri; order Cypriniformes; family Xenocyprididae; genus Ancherythroculter; species Ancherythroculter nigrocauda. The sequence goes on from VTFQ01000641.1 coordinate 121,027, forward strand.
CCTAGTCTGATGATTCAGCTGTGCACAGATCCAGACGTTCTGCCCTTGTGTAATGCTTGAACATGAGCTGGCATATGCAAATATTGGGGGCGTACATATTAATGATCCCGACTGTTACGTAACAGTCGGTGTTATGTTGAGATTCGCCTGTTCTTCGGAGGTCTTTTAAACAAATGAGATTTATATAAGAAGGAGGAAACAATGGTGTTTGAGACTCACTGTATGTCATTTCCATGTACTGAACTCTTGTTATTTAACTATGCCAAGATAAATTCAATTTTTAATTCTAGGGCACCTTTAAAGTCATCTTGTAATCCACACATTTCTGGTTTTATTGTGCAATTTCATTCATTCTTCCTCTACTTTTTCTGTTGACTTCTGTTGGATAATGTTAGTAGCCACATTAATTAGCCAGTTAGCTGCATTAATTCACCAGAGGTGATCTCTACCTTAGTGGTCATTAAAAACCTTTCAAGTTTGTTGCATTAAATTTTACCCATTATACACTAACATTCTCATCTATTAACTCAAATGACCGGTATTGATTTTAATTTGTTTATGGGGTACTCATGTAAGAAATATAATTTACTTGAACTTAATGATGATTAATTAACTAGACTTTCAGGCAACCCACCAACTACTACATTTAAGATTAATAGTTATGCATATCCCTAACTACATTGCTCTCTTTTTCTCTCAGTCTCACTGTGTTGGTATTCTTATCCGGCTGAACTTGCCCAGCCCATCATGAACAATAACAACAACAACCTTGGAAAGGAGATTTCTTCCACTTCCTCTTCCTCTCTCCATTCACCCTTGATTGTTTTCACGTGTGTGTTGAGTATCTTAACTCATGTAGCTCAGTGTTTGCTCAGCGTGCCAGGAAGGAAGAGAGAGAGAAGATAAATGAGGTAGTGTCGCATCAGAACGGGCGGGTGAATACGGAGTTGGGCGAGCAGAGAGGAGGTGGGCGAACGACAGGGAGAGAGAGAGAGAAGAGCGACCGGTTCCATCTCTTTCTCTGTTCTATTTGTCATAAGCGGAGGGATGTTGTCGGGTGCTGCAGCAGTGAATCTGTGATTTCTGAGGCGTTTCCTGTAACTGATCCAGCATCAGTGACGGTGGGCCTGCGTGTTTCTCTCCAAGGCTGTTTCTACTGATCCCGAGTCAGTCATGTCTGTGCTCAAACGCAACAGACACAGCAAACGCTCGTCCGACTCAATCTATGACCTGCTACACCTGGTGAGAGCCGTTTCATATCTGTGGTTTTTCTTAAATTGCGCTATTTTATTGATTAGTTAGTTTGTTTTTTTATCCTGAGCTGGGAGTTATGAATGCTTTGGGTTTGTGCGCAGATTTTTTGGAATGTTGAATGACGGTCACTGAATGATGGGATTACTTGTAAAAAGTGCCATAATTTTATGTAGTGTTCATATGGATATTCTACAGTGGTAATACCATGTTTTTTTACATGATAGTACCATGGTGTTCTTTAAAATACCTAGCATGTAAATATATATGCACACTGTCTTATATCAAAGTATCGTTTAATACTATGATTGTACCATGGTACCAACTATTTTATTTATTTATTTATTTATTTAAAGGTTTTGCTTGCTAGTCTTTAATTATTTTTATAGACCAATCGGATTGTGTTTATGAGCAATTTTGTGCTTTTTGCATGCTGGGAAAAGTTTAAACCAGCCTAAAGTGGTCTTAACAAGATCCCAAACTGGTTTTCAGCTAGTTTTTTTTTTTTTTTTTTTTTTTTTTTTAGAGAGAGAGAGATTTTGGGCACTTTTGAACATTTTGAAGAAGCAGTTTATCTATCCTGGGAAACCCGCAGTTATCCATTGAGGCCATCAAACAACCTTAGGCTGGTTTAAGTTGTTATTTTAAGCAGGGTGTGGTGATCTTGTTGGGACTTAATGGAGGGAAGTTCACTGGAAGTGTGGATTTCCCATTGTGTATGTGTACGGCATGCCCATGTTTGTTTCTTCACAGTATGCAACCTTTTATACTCATAATAACATCAATAATTCCAGTTTAACTTTAAATTCTTGCGAAGTCAGGAATGTGTTTGGAAAATATTGACTAAAATATTGGAATATGAACATCCTTAAGAGGCGGTCACACTGCACTTTTCGTTCCATTGACTTCCATTCAAACGCATGCGAATGCGTCAGACCGGGAACGCAGGCTTGTGCGAAAATTTTTTAAGTTTGGTGAAGACGTGCGACCAGTAGATTTGTCACAGCATGACCTCTTGGCTTCAATTAAAAGAATTATATTTTTGCAGTAAAGTTGAGTATGTTCTATATTTTTTACATTTTGAATGTATTACTTTAAGTTATATGTTGAATTCACGTTTATAAAAAAGACACTGTAGACCGTGACGTCATATCAGGACCCTTACAGCATCTGAAGAAATTTTGCACGTTCAAAGTCTAGTGTGACCGCGGCTTTATCCATGAAGTTACACTGCAAGATTTCATGCTTTCATTAACGTGCAGTCACATTACTGTTGTTTAGTGAATATTTCGCAGGCGAAATCCAGCCATTTCAATAGGAATCCACGTAAACGAGAATTTCATAAGATTTCCCCACATACATTTTGCAACGGGTTCAAGATGGTAACGCAGATTTGCCACATTGACTAACAGAAAGAGGCGTGGTTTTAAATTGACTTCTTACAAGGGTTGCAAAATTCTGGAAACTTTCAGTGGGAATTTATGGGCAATTTGCAAAATTGCAGGTTAGCCTATAACCGGAAACTTAAATGCAGTTGAAAAAAAAAAAATTTTTTTTGCAGCATAATCTTGGTTAACATAACTAGATTTAATGCAAATTCAGCTTCAATCACACTACTTACTGCATGGCTACTGAGGCCACAAACCTGAATCTGCTTTCATTTTACATTTTTAATGGGATTTTTTTTCTTTTTTGGGAGGGGGAATCATAGGGAATATATTTATATAACATTCATGCTTTTTTGTTGTTCAATGAAAGATTTCGAACTCACAAATATATCAAAAGTCAAAAATGTCATTTTTAAAATTTGCATTGGTTTGCATCATGTCTGTTTATGACCAAACAAAATGTTTATATAGACATGTTTGTATATGAAAAATTAGCCCAAATTTCCAATTAATTCCCATAATTTCCGTTAAGTTTCCAACTTTTCCAATATTTCCAAAATCTGAAAGTTTCTTGAAAATTTACCGAAAATTTTCCACCCCTTTGCAACCCTACTTTTATCAATAGGCAATATACTTTTTGCCTGCAAAATTGCACTAATGTGAAAGCACTTTTAGGGTTAGGGTTTTGTTCAAACAAAGTGTGAGTGCTACACCTTACAGCAAACACAACTAACAAGCGTGTTTTCCTTTCACAGCAGTGACGTTGGCATTTTCCCAGCAGTTAATGTGTTTTATTGTGTTGCGCGCTGGACATGCGGGGTGTCGTAATTTCTGTTATGCTGTTCTGAGACTCAAGGACACTGGGAGAAACACTGCAATTTATCCTTTGTGTGTCCTTGCGTGGGCAGTCGAGGACCGCTAAGACTCTCTCCGCTAATGAACACAGAAAGCAGCTTTCACATGTTTAAAAAAACTGTCAGTCAAAACAAGCACCTGTAGTCTGCTAAGTAAATAAAAGTAGTTTAAAGTCAATGTTAGTGCTTTCTCTTCACAGAATGCAAATCATAGTGATGGCTAATGCTGACCTAAAATTTCCCTCTTTTATAACATTTTTAAGAGTGCATTCTGGGAGACCCGTCGGTGTCGTCATGCGTTGCTTCTTCAGAGCAACTGTTTATGTCTCTCCTCAGGTAAAAATGTTTTAGTAGATGGCCTTTGCTGGGTTTTATACAAGCGATTGTCTGTGTGAGCATGAACACTAGCCTTGATCTTCCTCTTCAAATAATCTTTTATGTCTCTCTTTTTAAAAAAGCCTCCGATGTGACTGTGCTGGTGGATCATGTGCGATGTAGGAAAGGGCTACTTTCGTCGTTTCCTAATGTACTTGTCTCTGACTGTGGCGTTTCAGAGAATGATGGAGAAGTGCGGTGGAAAGCTGACAGCTGCTGAATCTGAAAGCGTGTGAATTTGTCTCCGTTATAACAGGATCACAAACATCTTGACAGTTCTCTCGGCGCTTGTACGCCGTGGTTGTGGCAGCTGATGATTTTTTAGCTAATGACTAAAGTGACAGGTGAAGCCCGACGCCCCTCGGAGATGAAATTCTGCGTCTCTGATTTAGGAACTGATTTATTTGTTTACAAACACACAGAGAGACAACATGAAGCCAATATTCCCTGACACCCCTGAGGATTTATTGTGAGGCAGTTCTTTTTTAATAACGCATAAATATGTTCCTACTACCTGACAGGTGTCACTGAAATTGGTGCCGTGAGAAATCACACCTGATAGAAGCTTTGTGAACAGCATAAACAGAAATGATTTAGTTACGAGCATTTAGGTTTGCTGATATCTGGTTTCAGGATAGAGATCATGTAGTTAAAGATATGTGATTTAATTGAGCAGCTGTGTCACTTCCAGCACCTTTAAAGCAATGGAGTGAGATTGACTTTATTGTATGAATTTCCATTGGCTGTCTGTGATTTGTGTTGCTGCTCATTTGCATCTAGTGAAACTCTACTCAACTTTGTTGCATGCACCAATGAGCACTTTCAGGGATGATTCGATAAAGTTTAAGTTCAAATTCTTTGTTTGAGACACTTAGTAATAAGATAGCTTTCTCCTTTCTTCTCAGAGTTATGTCTAAGACAATGCATATATATATATTTTCCCCTGTATGTTAACTAAAAAAAGCACACAAATATTGGTGAAGTAAAAGGAAACTCTTCAGTCATGGATGGATGGGCAATATGACCAAAATATTTGAATAATGTTTTTAATGAATTTTATATCACAGTAACTCTAGTTCTGTCATGACAACTCTTGGAGTGTTTGGCATGGTAATGAATATGACGATGTTGATATGTTTGGTCTTGGTGGAACAGATCTGCTATGCTGCTGCAGTGCAAGTACAGGAAATGCAACTGCCAAAACATTCACAGCTGTGAGCAAGTAAGACATGCTGCTGCTTTACAATATAGCGTATATAAATTAGCAGATCTATACAGGTGGAGCTGGGGAAGGTGGGGGGTTTTTGAAAGCATGCTGCAACTGCTACAGGAAATGCTGACCAAGTATTTGAAGGTTGAACAGCGAGCTTATTGGCTACTGATTAGGCTTGCTACGATAGTTGTGTGTGTTCAGTCGCAACAGCGGTTACGTCATTTGCCCACAGCGGCACCGCCCCCCCACCATCGTTTTGATTTTTTTATAGTAATAAAAATCATTTAGTTCAGTTAGAAAACAGACACTTCAATTAAAAACTGAACGCATCTGCTTAATGCAGCGTGAGCCGAACGAGAGTTGCAGCACAGATCAGCAGCAGATGGAAATCAGATTTCATTTATCACGTGAGTGAGGAGATGACTTTTGGATTTTTGCAATATTTTGGATTTAAATCCAGTGCTAATAGGGAATCTGCAGAGGATTAGTTCTGTTTTTCTAGTTGTTGTGTTTTTCATTAAGAATAATAACCCATCATTCAAGCAACTGCCCCCCGAGTTGGCGCTAATTTGAAAGCTAAAGTAAAATTCGTACGGGCATTCATAGTCTATTGGCGCGGAGTGTTGTCAGTTCATTCCTATGGAAGCCCAACTTCCATAGGAATTAATTGAAAACACTTGCTCTGCACCGTAATGAATGTCTGTGTTGCCGTGCGCATTTTACTATCGCTTTATTTCGAATTAGCGATTTAAAAGCGAGGTGCAACAGAGAGAAGCGCGCATCTCCCTCCTTCCCGGTGATACCGGTATTACCGGTGTTGTCACATGTCGATTAAAAGGTGGGAAAATTTCCTCACTGTCACAACCCTACTACTGATACAGCAGGAACCAATCAGCTGTGTCCAATAGATAATGATGTGATTACGAGCAGGTTGAGTTAAAGGACCTGTGCCATCTAGAGTTTCATGACAGAACTTTGTATATGTGCATGTGTATTTATTTATTTGTTATTACTAGGTATTTAATTAATTCATTTTTGTTTAATTACTTATTTTTAACCTTAGTTAATTTTTATTGTATAAATTATTTAATTTATTTTATGTAATTTATTAATTTATGTGTGTAATACATGTTTGTTGCTTCATGCTTTGGCAACATTGTGCTACTCTACACATTCAAGCCAGTTAAGCTCATCTGAATTTAATTTAGCTTAATTAGTATCAAAATTTAGTTATTTTTTCTGGAAATTGTAAAAATGAATATATTATTTTTATGTATTAAATAATAATGCAGTAATGCCTATTGTTAGATAATCCAGTGAATGAAATGAAAGGCACTTCATGTCTTTTGATTTTCAATTCTCTCTAATTATGTGAATCTTCAACACTCAATCTAAAAGATCAGATTATTCATAACAACAAATGAACGAGTTTGGCATCAGTGCAAAAACAACTTCACATTATGAAGTGCTTGAGTTGAAAACAAAAGACTAATTTTATAAAAAGACAATGTATTCTGATTGGATGAGCTTCATTTGCATTGCAAAGTACTAGGCATATATATTTCACATATAAGTTATTTATTAATGCATTCTTTATGATCTTGATCACGTTTGGGACAATATCCGGCTTTTCATTTTCGCATTACTCCATGTTTCTCATGTGCAAACAAAGTAAAGTCATCCTCCCTATTATCCATGCACATATATATCTATTATAGTATAAACACTGTAGCGGTTGACAACAAGCCCTAGTAGATTGATGGTACTTTCTCTCAGTCCGTCACCGTTACTGTGAGAATGACAGTCCATGTGCCATCACAGCCGTTCCCATAGCAACCGCATCCATGGACAGGTGCTTGTGTTTTGGTTGCCGTTCAGACGAAATGAAGACATTTCAGAAGAGCAGGGAGGGAGGGAGAGAGAGAGAGAGAGAGAAACTAGATGTAGAGCCAAAAAGATGGAGTGATAGAGTAGAGGAGAGGAGAGTTTCAGAGGCTGAAAATAGAGCAAATGAGTGCTAATGATTTTTATAGCGTTCTGACAGGCATCTGAGCGGCAGGATCCAGCTGCAGGTGCTGCGAGTGTGTGTGTGTGTGTGTCCTAATAACAGTGCAGGACTGTGAGATGTCTCACTCATCATGACTGTCTTTCTCTCTCTGTAGAGTACAGAGCAGGTCGCAGCTTTCTGCCGCAGTCTGCACGAAATGAATCCCTCATCCGATGTCGTCTCTCCTTCATCCGGCCCGGAGTCTTCCTCGCTCCCTCCGAGCAACGCCACTCCACGCCAGCTGTCCGATGCCGACAAACTCCGCAAAGTCATCTGCGAACTGGTGGAGACGGAGCGCACCTATGTCAAAGTCAGTACCTGCGTGTGTGTGTTATATACTCATCTATATGTTTGACTCACAGAAGTTTGTGTCCTTCATCGAGACAGGCCTGTAGGGAAAGAAACTGTGCCCTTGGCTTGCCTTTTCTGCACCCACTCACTCTTTGGCTGTTTTTGGAATGGAATACTAGTATACTGCGTAGTACATACTGCACACTGCTTACTATTATTTAAAAATAGAATAGTGATTTAAAAGGCTACAGTAATGTCATGTGACCTCAGTATTCTATGCCCTGTGCATTAATTGTATATAGCAGTTAGTATGGAACAGCTGTGCTATTTTAAGAACAGTACAGTAACTGTAATGAGTTCTAAGAATCATTCTAAATATAAAAGAATAGCAGAGTTCACACTGTTACATCGTTACCAGCGATACATGGAAACAATATCATTGGAATCACTTTCAGAATGTTTGTTTCCAGCTGATGAATAATAATCACGATGACAGCCAATCAGAATCCTTCCTGCTTTATGAGCTCGAGCATTTGATGACAAAACTGCAGCGCATGCTTATAATAAACAGAAAGATAACGTCCACTGGTGTGGACGCTGATATAGTTATTGCGATAGTTATCTTTCTTGGTGTGAGCAGGCCTTAAGAGCGGTGCCACCATTTGCCATATGTGACCCTGGAGCACAAAACCAGTCATAAGTCACACGGGTATATTTGTAGCAATAGCCGACAATACAGTGTATGGGTCAAAATTATCGATTTTTCTTTTATGCCAAAAATCATTAGGATAGTAAGTAAAGATCATGTTCCAGGAAGATATTTTGTAAATTTCCTACCGTAAATAAATCAAACATTTATTTTAGTGAGTAGATATGCATTGCTAAGGACTTCATTTGGACAACTTTAAAGGAGATTTTCTCAATATTTTGATTTTTTTGCAATAGTCATATCTCGGCAAAATATTGTCGAACCATACATCAATGGAAAGCTTATTTATTCAGCTTTCAGATGATGTATAAATCTCAATTTCAAAAAATTGACCCGTATGACTGCTGTGGCTGATATTGCAAGTTGGTATTTCTTAGCTATTAACAAATGTATTATCATAATCATAAATAAACATAAATAAAGTTGTGGCGCAACTAGTTTTACGGTTAGCCCTTGTGCGACCTTATGGACATTTTTGTCTTTTTCAGTTCATTTAACTGCATATATTTTTGCACAAGTGTGTATTTTTATTGTAATTTTACTATTTCATCCCCATTTCCTTTAATAAATGTATCTTGCACTAATAGTTCCTCTCAGGACCTTAAGGACAAAAATGTCCCAATTGAAACTTGCAATTTTTAATCCCAGGGCCATTTAAATATATGATGCAGTCTTTGTTTATAGGCTTTCATTCTGTTGGCAAGGCTTCACAATTACATTTTTTTACTATTGTTTTACCAGATTGTGCCATTTTTTCTCAGGTTTGGCCTCTAAAAGAAATACTCACTTTATTCCTGTTTTCTGCTAGCCAATCGGATAAATTATGCAGCTATAATTGTGTGAGTGTGTTGGTATGGATGTCAGAGTGTGGTTTAGATGTGTGTAATAATAAAAATTGTTGGTGCGTGTAATGCTTGAGAGGGAAAAACATTTTTAAAAAGGACTTGAAGACCATCAAGCTTGATTAAGTTGGAGAACTGTGAGTGACTGATGGCATGATTTTCTTGGTGTTATGTTTGGTTGTTATTTGATGTTATAGTTATTTACTATTTATGGACAGCACTTTGGTCCAATGTAATGGTTTTGAAAGTGCTTTATAAATAAAAGTTGAGTTGAGTACTGCACATCACAAATCCAACTATTGCACCAGTGGAGCTTTTTATAGTGACTAATGAATCGGAAGTCGTGCTCGCTCACAGGAAATATCTTCTGCATTGCAAAATGAAAGTGAAAAAGTGATATGAAAGTGAGTGACATGAAGGCTAAGTATGGTAACAAATACTCAGAATGTGCCCTCTGCATTTAACCCATCCAGTTATTGAGTAGTGAACACACACACACAGTGCAAACCGCACACACACACACACACACACACTTGGAGCAGCGGGCAGCCATTTGCGATTTGGGTATCGAGGGTGGAAGAGAGCGCTGTTCATTTACTCCCCCACCTACATTTTCCTTCCGGTATTGAGAATCGAACCTGTAACCTTTGGGTTGTAAGTCTGACTCTCTAACCATTAGGGCCCACCACTGCTCCTTTATAGTTAAAATAAGGTGCTTAGAGTGTTATTCGATGAGTTAGCTGTTCCTGTGTTGTGTTTTTAAGATGGCAGGATCAGCATTTAAGACTGGAACTATGCATTTTATATTGGACTTTTTGGCAAACATCTGTGCCCAAAGATGATTTACATACTGCATACTGTAAAAGTAGTATGCCATTCAGAGCTCACCCATCTTTCTCTGTGGCAGATACAGACTGTGATTCTCACTGTATAGCTCATATTTGCTTGCTGTGTCGAGCTTAACGACAGAGACGTGACAGTATTTTCCCGTCTGTCTGAGATTAGATGAGATCCTGTCCTTCGCAGGGAGTGTTTGCGTTGTGTTCGGATTCGTCTGCCTGTTTGAGCAGAGAACTAACTCAACACTCTGAATAAAGCACTCCAGCAGAAGTTAAACCTGATACAAGTGTGTAAATATATAATTTTAAATATTTATTGCATGTAAAATTCAGTAAAATGAACTGAAGCCTGATATTTAATACATTTTTTATGTGGATCAGTATAACAATGTATCCTCATAAACATTAACTTGTACTACATGTATTTTTTACTAAAACACTTAAAATGACTCTTGAGTACTTTGCTGAGATGATTCACTGAATCAGTGTTTTGAACCAATTCTTTTAAATGGAAAGGTTGATAGACTTAAGGCCCATTCTCTCCAATAATGATACCTATTAAAGATAAGTTTAGCGATAACTATATTAGTGTCCACAGTGGATGATATCATTGTGTTTATTATAAGCGCGCTCTGCAGTGTTGTCATCTGTCGCTTTAAATGCTCGAGCTCTTTAAAGGAGGATGGATTCTGATTTTGGATGTTAATGTTTTTATCATTCATCAGCTGGAAAAAAGTGAATCCAACAGTATTGTTTCTCTGCTATTCTTTAATAATTAGAACGATTTTTTATCGTTATTGTCCTTAGTGTGAACTGGCCTTTATTGTTCAAATTTGCCCTTTTGCACTGTCAATATTTTTCAGCTCATCCCCTCAAACCACCTGCCAAAATCAGTTCCTATAGGGAAATATGTCAAATATCTCTCTCTCAACAAACTGTACAGCCATGAAACTGATCAAATATTTGGTAGAATATATTAATATTCCATATTTGTTCATAGGCTGTCCTTTAATATGATTGTGCACGTTCTCTCTCTTTCAGGATCTGAACTGTTTGATCGGGCGATATCTAACCCCTCTGCAGAAGGAGTCTTTCCTCACTCAGGATGAGGTGAGTCAAAGCGCCTCTGATGGTTTCATATTATCATCAGCTGGCGAGCTGGAACACACCTCCAGAACACAGAATGATATTTCATAATCATCCTGATGGAGAGGAGCGTGTAGGAGGACATAGAGACGGAGACAAACACACACTAGAAAGGAGAGGTAGAGAAGGGAGTGGGAGGGAGACACAAAAAGAGGAAAACTTACATCAGACTGAAGAGAGGAAGTTCTCAATGTTCCGTCCTTTAATGGCCTACATATGAGAGCAGAACTCATTATTCATCATTGCAGACTCTAAAGAAATGTAGTATGACTGATATGAGTTTTTTAATGATGATACAGATACCAGTATATATATATATATATATATATATATATATTGTGTGTGTGTGTGTATGTATGTATATATATATATATATATATATATATATATATTTATATATATATATATATATATATATATATATATATATATATATATAATACTTATTTTATGTAATATATATATTATGTACACACTTTAAACAATTTATTAACATCAAATGAGATTAAAATAATACAATTGTTGATATGAACACTTATTTTACACAATTTTTACTTATATGATATTTAAGTAATATTAAATATGTATATATTTTTCTGTTTTTCATAACTTTGTTTATATAAAGAATTTTATATATTATATATTTTTTATATTTTTATTTATTTGTAAATATTATGGTTAACTAAAATTAAATACATAAAAACTTTTTTTTTGTTACTCAAAATAAAATCAACCTAAAAATCAAATAAACTATATTTAAAAAATAATAATAATTTTATTTCAGCCAGTTGCCAAGGAAATTTTTCTCATTTTTTAGTTTTACTTGATGTGCTAAAATAAATAAAGCTAAAACTGAAATAAAAAAAAATATATATAATAACTATATAGACATATGAAAATTATAAAAACATTACAAAAACAAAATGACCAAAACTTTAATAAAAACTAAAGTGAAAATGGAAAATATAAAAATAAAAACTCATATATATATATATATATATATATATATATATATATATATATATATATATATATATATATATATATATATAATTTTTATTATTTTATTTTTTTCACAATTATTACAAATATTTGAAAATTTGATAAGTAATAACAACTGGTTGGCAACTGGCTGAAATTAAATACAGTTTTTATTTTATTTCAAGTAACAAAACTTGTTTTTTATGGATTTAGTTTTAGTTAACTATAATAATTATATATAATAAAAGTAGTCCATATGACATAATTATTTGTTTTAGATATTACATTTGACCACATACACTGTTTCCTGCATGTGTATCTAATAGCTGGACGTGCTGTTCGGAAACCTCCCGGAGATGCTGGAATTCCAGGTGGAGTTTTTGAAGACTCTGGAAGACGGAACCCGACTGGTGCCGGACCTGGAGAAACTGGAGCGAGTGGAAGAGTTCAAGGTTTGTGACTGTGGTTTCATTTCTGGTCTGCGGATTTTATTGTCATTATTACTATTATTATAGTACCTTGTTTTTTGGGTGGATACATTGTGCGTGTGTGAAAGTATATCACTCAAAGCTATTCATAACCAGATTTATCCAACACAATCCATGATACCTGAAGTATTTCTCACAAAATCCCTCTCGTCTTACAGAAAATCCTCTTTTCTCTGGGTGGCTCGTTCCTGTATTACGCCGACCGCTTCAAGATCTACAGCGCTTTCTGTGCCAGCCACACTAAAGTGCCCAAAGTGCTGGTCAAAGGTGTGTAAATCTCAGCTCAAACATGACCTTGCTCCCTGTGAATTCTGGGATTTTCACAGAGCCCTGCGGCGGGGGGTCTGTAAATCTCGTGTGAGCGGCTCTGGGGCGTCAGTCGTATAATTGTGCCGCTGTGTGTGGGTGTCTGCGAGGTCGGTCTGGATCCTCTCGCTGTCTATTTATACTATTTAACATCGATTCTGCAGATTTGTGATGGTTACATAACAGTGTTTTCCAGTTAGTTGAAGAACTTAATGTGCTCGAAAACATTGTGTACTTGTGAAAAGCATAACAAATGCCACCAGTCTTCAAATCTCTCTATCACTATCAAAACACACAATCCTGCGACAGCATAATCACAACTTGCTGTGTTTGTGTCCTCTCCAGCGAAGACAGACGCGGCCTTCAAGGCGTTTCTGGACGAGCGCAACCCCAAACAGCAGCATTCGTCCACGCTGGAGTCGTACTTGATCAAACCCATCCAGAGAGTGCTGAAATACCCTCTGCTGCTGAGAGAGCTGCACTCGCTCACCGACCCTGACAGCGAGGAGCACTACCATCTGAACGGTGAGAGAGTCTGGGTTCATACCAGACTGTGTGCATCATAAAGCTTTACGCCATATTGAATCAAACGTTTAGGGTCTGTAAAAATGTTTAGTGTCTTTGAAAGGAGTCTTATATGCTCAGCAAGCCTTGCTAAAAATGCAGTAAAAACATTAATATTGTTAAATATTACAATTACATTTTAATTATTAAAATGAAATGTGTTCCTGTGATCAAAGCTGAATTTTCAGCATCATTATTTCAGTATTCAGTGTCACATGATCCTTCAGAAATCATTCCAATATCCGTTTTAAAACCATTAATCTGAACTGTTATGTTCTCACCAACTTTCTGAATTCATAGCTGTATAATTGGCACATGTATAATTGAAATATAATTTCTTTTTTCTGTGGTTGTGCAGTTGCAATGAAAGCCATGAACACGGTGGCCAGCCACATCAACGAGATGCAGAAGATCCACGAGGAGTTTGGAGCCGTGTTTGACCTCCTCATCTCTGAACAGACTGGAGAAAAGAAAGAGGTTTGTGAACTTTACTTCAGTTCGTTCCATTCGTTCCAGTTCATAATTTCATTGGAATGAAATGTGAATCTCTCAGTATTGACTTCTTTATGCAACTATTATCTAAAACCAATATCAAAATAATACTGTTTCATTCTCATGGTGTCAGTTTGCTCTTTATTTTTGGTTGCATTTAAGAATAACTTAAGGTAATACAGAACTTGGGTCTCAGTCCATGACGTTTTCAACCACATTTCATGCTCTGCTGCTGATAAAAAGTTAAAACAGTCGGTCGGATCAGATTTCCTTCTTCATTCCTCTATTTACCGACATCTGTCCGCATTTAAATCTTATCAGCTTATTATGTGAATACAGTGATACTTTAGTTGCATAATATGGCTGTAGCTCTGAATGATGCAGCCAGGGACAGACGTGATCCCTTCTGGATTGCAGAGCTCTGTGTGCGTGTTGTGCGAGCTCTAACGGAGAAGTCTGCTATGATTACAGGTTGCCGACTTGTCTATGGGAGATTTACTCCTCCACACCAGTGTGACATGGATCAACCCATCCTCCTCACTTGGGAAGTGCAAGAAAGAGCCACAGCTGGCCACATTCGGTACGTTCTGTCTCCCCACAACCTCAAATCATGGGTGGTTAGATGGATGGATGGATGGATGGATGGATGGATTGATGATGGAATGACATTTAGTTGTATGGATGGATGGATGGATGGATGGAATGACGGTTGGTTGGTTGGTTGGTTGGTTGGTTGGTTGGTTGGTTGGTTGGTTGGTTGGATTGATGATGGAATGACATTTAGTTGTATGGATGGATGGATGGAATGACAGTTGGATAGTTAGTTTGTAAGATGGATGGATGGATGGATGGATGGATGGAACAACGGTTGGTTGGTTGGTTGGATTGATGATGGAATGACATTTAGTTGTATGGATGGATGGATGGAATGACGGTTGGTTGGTTGGTTGGTTGGTTGGTTGGTTGGTTGGATTGATGATGGAATGACATTTAGTTGTATGGATGGATGGATGGAATGACAGTTGGATAGTTAGTTTGTAAGATGGATGGATGGATGGATGGATGGATGGAACAACGGTTGGTTGGTTGGTTGGATTGATGATTGAATGACATTTAGTTGGATGGATGGATGGATGGATGGAATGTTAGTTTGTTTGATGGATGGATGGATGGATGGATGGATGGATGGATGGATGGATGGATGGATGGATGGATGGAACAACGGTTGGTTGGTTGGTTGGTTGGTTGGTTGGTTGGTTGGTTGGTTGGTTGGTTGGATGGATGGATGATAGAATGTTAGTTTGTTTGATGGATGGATGGAACAATAGTTGGATGGATAGATGATAGAATGACAGTTACTGTATTTGTTTGTTGAATGGATGGATGGATGGATGGATGGAATAACATTTGAATATTTAGTTAGTTGATAGACAGACAGATGTGAAGTTCTGAGGTGAACTGGAGTGTCATGTTGTATCTTTCTTCTCCAGTGTTCAAAACCGCTGTTGTGTTCATCTGTAAAGATTACTCCAAACAGAAGAAGAAAATGGTGAGTGTTGTGATGTTCAGTATCAGAGCAGTTGATTCTTTTGACTACCAAACACTCCCCTCTCTCTCTCTCTCTCTCTCTCTCTCTCTCTCTCTCTCTCTCTCTCTCTCCTTCCCTATCCTCCACCCTTTTCTCATGGGCTTAAAGAAGTATTCATCAGTTAACTGGGTGTTGTATTTATGCTCTTGTTTGCAGTATCGTACAGCGTTCACACCCTCAAAATAATAACACATTCTTCACACGCGTCTGTGTCTCTTTCTCAGGGTGGTTCCCATAGAGCATCGGTCTCAGGTGAGGAGAAAGATCCGTTCCGTTTCCGTCACATGATCCCCACTGATGCGCTTCAGGTGCGCACACTGTCCAATACAGGTAAGCTCACCTCTGACACCGCCAACACACAAAACCAATCAATGCATGAGGATGTCAGACCCAAACGAAACCCTAATGGGATACCTAACCCTAATGTGGACCTGATCATAGTGTGTGTGGTTACAGATGGAGAGAGCGCAGCCGTCTGTGAGATCATCCATGTGAAGTCTGAATCAGAGGGAAGACCAGAGAGAGTGTTTCAGCTCTGCTGCAGGTCAGTGTCTCCTGCACTAAAACAAAAATATAATTATTTTTAATTTTTTATATATATATATATATATTTTAACATTTATTTATATAATAAAATATATTACAATTAATGTAATAATATATTTAATATATATTTTTACGTTAATTGTAATATATTTTATAAATATATAAAAATAATATATAAATATATAAAAAATAAATATATAAAAAATATACAAACATATGTATTTAATATATTCAAATATATATTAAAATAGATTTTAATATATATTAAATATATTTTTACATTAATTGTAATATATTTTATTATATAAATGTTATTTTATTTAAAAAATATATAATATAAAATATATATTAACATTTATTTATATTATAAAATATATAACAATTAAAGTGAAAAAATATATTTCATATATTAAATTAATTTTTAAAATATATTAAAAAAATAAAAATAATAATATAATATATAAATATATATATATATATATTAAAATAAATTTATATATATATATATTCTTTTTCTTTTTCTCATAGTTAAAAAAGTTAGAGGGAGGCTTGCCTTAGCAAACATCACTAATTAGAAAACTGTCACCATCTGGTGAATGTACATATATGTCAAAACTGTAATGTGCTGTTATTGTTATATAAACTACAAATATAAACCATATTTATCTGACCCATATGCAAATTTGTGTCTTAAATGGTGTCCGCAGCTCTCCTGAGAGTAAGAAAGACTTCTTGAAGATGGTTCACTCCATCCTGAGAGATAAACAGCGCCGTCAGCTGTTGAAGACGGAAAGCCTTCCTCTCAGTCAGCAGTACGTTCCCTTCGGAGGAAAACGCCTGTGCGCTCTTAAAGGAGCCCGACCGGCCATGAACAGAGCAGGTACGAACACAGATGATGCTAAAGATTGATCTCAAGCCAAGATCCTGGTCTTATTGTTTTTTAACGCTGATAATAATCAGAAATGTTTCTTGATGATCAAATCAGCATATAAGAATGATTTCTGAAGGATCATGTGACACTGAAGACTGGAGTAATGATGCTGAAAATTCAGCTTTGATCACAGAAATACAGTTATTTTAAATTGTAAAACATTTCACAATATTACTGTTTTTACTGTATTTTTTATCAAATAAACGCAGCCTTAGAGACTTCTTTTTCATGTCCAAGGATTTGTAAGCAGAGTTTAACTCAAACAAATGAACAAAATGTACAATAAAAACTGAAAAATCTCTGTGCAAATATGTTAGTGATGCTCAATGTTTTGTATCTTCTCAGTTTCTGCTCCGACTCGCACTCTGGGCCGAAGGAAACTAGTTCGGAACCGCTTCACCATCGACACGGACATCGTTTTCGACACCGAGCCCGACAGCGACTCGCCCGACTCCCAACATGCTCAGCAGCAGGGCGTCATCCCGGCGGGCGACACGGACCGCTGGGTGGAGGAACAGTTTGACCTTCAGCGCTACGAGGAGCAGGAACAGGACGTGAAGGAAACGGACATCCTGAGCGACGACGACGACTTCTGTCAGTCCGCCATGAGCCCGTCCACCGAGCCGGACGCAGAGGGACCGCTTTCCGCCCTCTCGCTGGAGGGAGACACGGCTGAGGAGGAAGAAGAGGAGGAGGAGGAGGAGGAAATAGAGAGCAAGAAGGACTACAAATCCCAGCATGCCAAGCTGTCTCATTTAGGGAAGCAGTGCGCCATGTCGGTGGCCAGTGTGGATGAGCAGGCGCTGCCCGATGAGGTCATCTGGGTGCGACGGGACAGCAGCACAGAGAACGAGACACAGGACGAAACCCAGAGCTGAAACGCATCAGGAGACGCTCAGCCGATGCATGACCACGGTTCCTCCACACTAATATTCCAGAATTCCTGTCGAAACAGCTGTAAGATATGATGCTTATCCACCATAGACACTTGAACACATTAGATGAGCTCTACATGTGTGCTGTGGCCAATCAGAAACCGCGGGAAACGTGGTGGTACAATCAATAGAATTAGAATTGCACATTCGCCATTGGCAGCCGCAAACGTTTGAATGCCAAACATTTCCGTTGTTTATTTCCAAAATAAGGGCTGTGATTTATTTATTATGTCCTTTAGATGTAAGACAGCCGATAAAATATGATGCATTTTTGTTTGTTCGACATTCTCATATTTGTACAGAGCTGTAAACGCCTTTTTTTTTCTTTGGATTTGTATATATTTGCATTTATTTCTTTTCAGTTTATGCGAAATGTACATACTGCGCACTATTCTGACCTGAAACATACATGTGTGTTGAATATTCATTGAGTAATTGTGTTGAATATTGATTGATCTCAGGTCAAAATAATGCTGAACGGATTTTTTTATGATTGCTTTTTTTACAGCTCATTCTTAGGTCACTATGTCCTGTTTTACTTGAATTTTGTTGATAAATGCAATATGATTTTTAGCTGATGGACTGTTCTGTTCTTGTTTATATGGTTTGTTGTGGTTCAGCCCTGCTTTACTGACACATTACAGGGTTAGTTCACCCAAAAATGAAAATTCTGTCATTAATTACTCACCCTCATGCCATTCCACACCTGTAAGACCTTCGTTCATCTTCAGAACACAAATTAAGATATTTTTGTTGAAATCCAATGGCTCAGTGAGGCCTCCATAGGGAGCAATGACATTTCCTCTCTCAACATCCATTAATGTACTAAAAACATATTTAAATCAGTTCATGTGAGTACAGTGGTTCAATATTAATATTATAAAGCGACGAGAATATTTTTCTGAAGATGAACGAAGGTCTTACGGGTGTGAAACAACATGAGGGTGAGTAATAAATGACGATTTTCATTTTTGGGTGAACTAACCCTTTAACTTACACTCACATTATAGAAGACGATCCGAGCCTTTACACAGACAAAATGTGTACAGTGTAATTTATTTTCTAATTTCCCTTTTCATTTGTTTTATGTTTTAACAAGTTTAAACAAGCAACTTTTGGTTGGTGTTTTAAAATTCCAAAATTTGCTGAATGCAATCAAGAAAAGCCACTGGAAAATATTTTCGCTGATAATGAATTCTAATTGAAAACATTCCCATTGAGCTATAGAGACTGCATTTTTATTTTGTACATAGAGCTGTGGATTGATATTATATCAAATAAACTGGTTTCGTACATATCCAAAGCCGATCCCTGTGATTCATGGATGCTTGTTCATGTCCAGTATGTCTTTACACATTTCCTCCAGTGTTAATAAGAAGCGCTCGTGTTTTGATCTGCATGTGTGATCTTGCCCTTTATGCATTAAAGTTACATGTACGGCACTGCTTGGCACCGATGACAGATGGAAGTGCCAGGATCGCTCCGGGCTGAATGTTTGAGCGGAAGCTCTGGAGTCATGAGTGAAATATAAGAGGAGTGAAGCAATCAATCTTTCAGCGCTCAGATGTATGTGAGATATACGAGCTGATAGTTCCTCTCCTCGGGCCGGAGTGACATCATCAGACCACACACACATCATCAGCAGTGACAGCAGACGGCACATCATTTATAGAAATTAATTCATGAATAATTAAGTAATCTGAGGAAATAATGATCTGTTTTTCAGCTTTACGTAGCATTTAGATCAGAGTCAACTATGTAGGTTAATGAAGGTAGATTTTAACCTCCTAAAGAGTATTTTTCTTAAAAGTCACATCAAGGTCAAGATCTCACTAATTTTTTTGCTGTTGTGCATGTTTAATTTTATAATATTCAATAATTATCTTTTCTAA
Organism: Ancherythroculter nigrocauda; assembly: GCA_036281575.1. NCBI lineage: Eukaryota > Metazoa > Chordata > Actinopteri > Cypriniformes > Xenocyprididae > Ancherythroculter > Ancherythroculter nigrocauda. Next base: position 140,705 of record VTFQ01000641.1, read on the forward strand.
ACAATGATATGAACATTTTTGTATGATACTTTTTAGCTGTTTTGAATCTCATAATTGTTACAGCTGGAAATGTATTATTTATATTAAGATATACAGTATAAACAAATGATCACCTTCCAAGTGGTTCCGCCAAAACCACACTTTAGTATTCTTCAAAAAGCTTACGCTGTATGTCCCACGCCTTCCCTATTCTACTTACGGAACGAACGCAGCGCCAGTTCCATTTTTTCCGTAAGTAGAATAGGTAGAATAAGTACAATTTTTGGGTGTTCTTCAACTAAATTTAGTTTTTATGTGTGCACAACTGTTCAGAACTGTGCTAGGTAACCATGTGCTGATTTGCATCTCTGAGCTAGGCTCAAAAGTATCTAAAATTGTCACTACCGAAACAGTCACGACCAAAACATGTGGTGAAGTTTTGGTTGTGACATCATTTTTTAATGGTTTTTCGATAAAATGTATTTTTTTTCTGTGTACAACTGTTCAGAACTGTCCAGCTAACCATGTGCTGATTAGCATCTTTGAGCTAGGCTCAAAAGTATAAAGTTATCACTACCGCACAGAAACAGTCATGAAAAAACATGTCATCATTGTTTTGGTAGTAACAATTTGGGGGAAATAAACAAAATTTTAATATGTTTTAGTATGCGAGTTAAAATTCTGTAAAGTGATGTTGTCGCTACCAGCAGTCACAACCAAAACATGGGATGATTTGTAAAAAATAAAGTATATTGAATTATCATCTATGATGTTATGATAGTGTTTGGTTCAATGCATGTTCAAACTAATGAATCCTTAACTTTGAAATCAGTATGATAAACTTTATGCTTTTTACAAAGAAAGATTGGATTCAAAATACAACAAATCTCATAATTTACACTTGACATATTGTTAGAATTCTAGTTGTTATTGATTTACCTGTAAAAACCTTTTTTTAAAAATAGCAAAAAATATATTTACAAAGAAGATGTAAACAAAATCTTAACAGTTCAATGTAACTCTTCTGATTAAATTATGTGTTGTTGTGTTTCGGTAGTGACAAATAAACTACTGAGAATAAAGATTTAGCAAGCTACTTTTTAAAACCTTTGGAGAGCACTAGCTATTTTCTAAAAAGTTTGGTATTTGTTCTTGGAAAAAGAAAGATGTGAAGAATCAAACACACACCACAAGCATATCAAGGAATAATGTCATTCAGAAACCAGGAACACTGACAACATGCTTAACCAATTGTAATATTTTATTAAAATTTAGGGGTGAGGCCGGGAGGAAGGAGGAACGCACTGTCATAGAGTCCTCGCCGCTGTGGGGAATCCGTGGTGCCATCGAGCAGAGACTGGAGTGATTCGCCAGGGGGACGGACGAATTCGCTGCCAACCGCCTGGGGAGTGGAGGGGCGGCTGCCTGCAGTCCGTGAGGGAGCGGAGGAGTCGCCGCCGTTCTCTGAGGCCGGAGCCTGTCGCGGGGAACTCCTGCTGGCTGCCCGAACACGGAAAAACCGTCTCCTTGCGGCCACCAGGCGGTGGAAGAGTATCGAGCCGTCCACTGATGGCATCGCGGAGGAGTTCACCCAGCAGGTGCAGAACTGGATGTCAGTGCGTTTTTGGATCCGGTTCCCGCCTCCTTCTTCCCTGATCTTACTAACCTCGCTATGCAATTTTTAAAAATCTGATCTGTTGTTTTTATCTGTGCACTTTTCAATATGAGCATATTTAAAAAGTGCACAGAAAAAAAAATACTATCTGTGCATTTTTTAAACAAATCTGTGCACCATTTTAAATCAGTGCTGTGCATTTGTTGTTACTTGTGCACAACTTCCACATTGCAGGATTGCCAGCTGCCTCAGGAAGTCAATGTCGGGCTTGATGTATTTCACCTTTACCAGATAATCAATGGCATCCTCCACAGTCATGTTTTGGTGGATAATGAGGTATGCCAAAAAAAGTGTAGGAGCGTAGCTGACACCATCTGTGCAGTGAATGAACACCTTATCTGTGGAAATAAAAACAGAAAGAGGGTCAAAAAGAGTCCCAAACAGTTTGTCACTGCGGAAAACTTGATAAAAGATCTTACTTTCTGAGTTTTTCTTGGCCTTGTGGATAAATTTGGCAGCTGGCAAGAAGTATTTGCTGATGTTGGAAGTCTTTGTTGTAGGCAAGCCACAATAACGGATCTTCATTCCTCTGTAATAACTGGCCCCGGTGTCAACTGTGTTTTTCACGTCTTGCTCCCATGGCATTCCCAACAAGATCCTCAGTTTCTTTTTCATAGCCGCAGCATTCAGGATGTGAGTAATGCCCAGCTCTTTCATTCTCATTCGGTCCCTCGCTGTCTCTCTGCACAAGAACACAAGAGTCTAGATTAGTCTTTCGCTAATGAGGATTTACAATGTAGAAATATAATTGTGTTTGATTCCTGTTCATACTCCTGCATTACATTATTAATGGTTTATATGGTATCACATGGTTTATATTAGTCAAAGGTGTATTGTAGACTTACTCATTTCCAATGAAGATGTTGTTCCAGACCTGAGTGACAGGTTTGTAATGCATTCTACAGGCCTTCACACGCTCTTCCAATTGGAAACATGGATGATGCTTGGAAGTGCTTGCTTTAGGTCTTGGCACAGCACTGCTTGGACCTGGGACACACGATTCATCTGAATCAAACCGATCCAGATCAGCTTCCAGCTCAAGAATGGTTGGAACCAGGTCACATGATGACTCATCTGAATCAAACAGATCCAGATCAGGTTCCAGTTCAGGAACGCTTGGAACTGGAACACTTGATTGCTCGATAGCATCCAAATCCAGTTCAGGTTCCGGCTCAGGAGTGCTCGCATCTGGAACGCTCAACGGCTCTGGAACAGTCGGATCTTTTCCAAAAAGCCTTTTGAAGAATGCACAAATTTTGTGCATCTTCTTCTTCTTCTTCTTCTTCACTTTAGTACTTTCTGAAAAAATAAGAAAACAAATAATATGTTTTCAGAAACATCTTCCAACCACAGATCAAACATGAATAATTAGTCCAACTTGAAAGTCATTTGTGTTTGCGTCTCATTTGTTCTGTACACACACAGTTCAGTAATTTATAGGAGTGACAACCGCATTCTACAACTGAATTAACTCCAGAAAAATGCAGGTAGTGACAACCGCATCTCGAACGCTCTGTTGATATTTACTTTTTGGGCTGTTCTCTTCAGGGGTTTCAGGAGAAGCGTCCATCTTCAGATCTTCAGACACCAATGTAGGTTTCTTCAAATCTGAGATGGCATCATCAACGTCAACCTCCTGACCCAATGTCTCCGAACCGCTTGGACCTGGGACACCTGACTCTGGATCAACCAGGTCCAATTCAGGTTCTGGCTCAGAACTGCTTGGACCTGGGACAGTTGACTCCTCTGGTTCAGGTTCTGGCTCAGGAATACTTGGAAATGGGACACTTGATTGCTCGGTATCGACCAGATCCAATTCAGATGTTGGCTCAGGAGTGCTTGCATCTGTGACACACACTGACTCTGGAACAGCCGGATCCCTCCAGAAATGCCTTTTAAAGAATGTGCCAATTGTGTTTATCCACCCATTGGTACTTTCTGAAAAAAAAGCAAATAATATGTTATCAGAAACATTTCTAACAACATATTACCCTAGTGAAAAAAATTTAATATTTGAAATACATTTATTTTGTGCTAAGTATCCTACTAATACATTCCTACATGTTTATGTGATAAATAAAAATACCCTGCAATTGCACTTTTGCAATACTAAACTAAAATACTTCTGCTAAATTGGAACAACTAATTTTGTACTTAATGCACTTTAATTGTGTGGAAGTAGTGCTGAGATCCAACCAAAGAAATACTTCAGTATATTTGATTGTGCTAAAGTGGAACTATTGCAGATAAACTTCAGGTACACTTTAAATATCTTGCATTTAAAGACTGATATTATACAAACATCATACATTCCTGATTAATAGTGATATTTTCTGCATAATATTAAGAAATGTGCATTGTGCAATAAAGAAATACACCAATAAAGTTTAATATCATTAAACTTTATATCAGTTATTATACTTACTGATATAAAATAATTATATTATATAAATGTTAAGTCTTAAGTGATGTGTCAATACCTATGTAAATTTACATTTCTATTTGCATCTAATTGTAATGTTGCATCTCGAATGCTCTGTAGACATTCACCTGTTGGGCGGATCTCAGGGGCTTCAAGAGAAGCATCCACACCACTGCTGCTCTCTGCCACTTCGGCTGAAGGCCCTTCTGGTTCAGTCGGACCTTCACACACCCATGACTCCAACTTCTCTTTCGCTCCACATTCACAGACTGATGTTGTCTTGATCTTATCAGCAAGAAGCTTCACAACATTCCCCTCTAGAGCGCAGTAACTGACTGAGATGTCATCATCATCAGTCTCAGCCTGCAGCTCCAGATGGATCTGTGCCGATGGATCGGTACCGATAAGGTCATAGATGGCATTGGTGAGCTGAAACACTAACTCCACATCTTCCCCATCTGGTACCCAGCAACTATCACCGCAGTAGAATTCACCATTGAAGTATATCTCCATACACACCTCTCTGTAGTTAGAAGCCATTGTGTATCCAATGCTGACAGATCAAAAGAAATCTGATAATATCAGATGTACAGTTGTTGTCAAACAATATAGACACTGCAAGTGACTCTGAACAGATTACCGTATGTATGTGAACACTCAAACATGAAAACTCTGGATGAACATTAGTCGCTATGAAAGCGAGATTCGAAGCGCAGTCTTTAAATAGCGCTCTGTTGTGACGTCAGCGAAGGACGCTATTACGTTCCACGGTTCCCATAGAAACGAATTGTTTGCTGGTTCCGCGATTCAAATTAAGCGCCAAAGGCAGAGGAGCTCAACGGTTTGTTTCGCGGATTATCTAATAATCTATATATTTTATTTTTTATATTAAAATTAAATACTTAAAAAGATCCCTTTGCAGACTCGATTTTAATCACCTTAATTGTGGCTATATCGTTGATTTTCGAGAAACGTTTCTGTTTGTGGTTATGTCAGAGACTCTCCAGCGCCACAACATTAAGAAAAATCATATTTACCACATTTGTGAATGTAATTCTGAAGTCTGAATTGAATGTGGTGATAAAAACAGCGCGTACGTCCTTCTCTTGAGCTGTCCTGTCCTCGCGAGCTGCATGCCAAAACAAACAACGCTCCGATTCACGAACAAATGACTCTTTTGAGCTTTTCATGATTCATTTTATTTTCATTCACGTTACAACGTCAGGAATTCACCATTAACAAATGACTCACTTGCTGAACCGCGAGTTTTCCTTCTTTCAATGCTCGTTTTAAAACGAGTAACTTACCGAAGGATCGTGAAACTATTCTTAACTAATTTCTGACTGCTTGTGTTGAACTGAAACACCGCTACGCCCCGCTGTCAAGTTTACACCTGCTTGTTCTTGTGGGTCATTCTTCATTTGTGGTGGCAAGTGGTGTCCCTCTACTTTACAGCAGTTGAAATAAACTTTAAATACCAATAAATTATAATATTTTTGCATGTTTTGCATTTTTGCACAATTTGTGCACTATAAATAGTTACATTTTTTGTTTTAAAAAGCATATAATTAAGTTTGAGAGATTGCATATTTGTAACAAAATATGCATGATCCCGCCATACCTCAGAGAGGTATCATGTAATGTAATTGCAATATAACATTTTTAACACAAATAAAGTGGTTATAGTGTGAATATAGATTTTAACATGTACAATTTTACTAAATTGTTAAAAAAAAAAAAAACATAATTTGAAATGTTTAAGAAAAAAGTAGTGTCCCCCAAATTCATGTCTGTGGTGTTACAACAATGGATGTCGCCCATTTAAGAAAAGGGGGAAATCTATTTGGATTACTTCCTGTGTGTAAAGGTCATTGCAGGTGCTGGTTGATCTGAGGGGTGCATGGGGAGTACATTCATTCTTATTAAAGGGTTAGTTCACCCAAAAATGAAAATTCTGTCATTTATTACTCACCCTCATGCCGTTCCACACCTGTAAGACCTTCATTCATCTTCAGAACACAAATTAAGATATTTTAGTTGAAATCTGATGGCTCCATGAGGCCTCCATAGGGAGCAATGACATTTCCTCTCTTAAGATCCATAAAGGTACTAAAAACATATTTAAATCAGTTCATGTGAGTACAGTGGTTCAATATTAATATTATAAAGTGACAAGAATATTTTTGGTGCCAAAAAAAAACAAAATAACGACTTATTTAGTCATGACTGATTTCAAAACACTGCTTCAGGAAGCATCGGATCATAATGAATCAGTGTATCGAATCATGATTCATTTTTGGGTGAACTAACCCTTTAATTTTCTTAAAGATAGCTACGTTTCTGACAATTTTCATGTGTCACACTTTATTAGTGTCGGTGGTGTTATGTTGATAACTTGCAGATTTTACATATTTTAATCAAAATTTTGATAAATACATACTTCTTAATATTTCCAAAATGTCCCCTGATCTTGAAATCATCATGATGGCAGCCTCCATTTTAGAAAAGTCTGGATTTAGGCTAATTTGTCTGTGGTGTTACTGTCTTTCCTGGTAACACCACAGTAACTCCACAGACAATATACAACCAGAAATGTTGTATTTTTAATGAAAAACATAGGACATTCATAATCATATAATTGTATCTCTCTTGTCAGGTATAGCAAGATGAACTGCTGCTGAAAAGCAGCGTCTTTATAGACAGAGATGCAGAGTACCTTCAAAAAAAACATCAGGGCTGGGTTTCCCGAAACCTTCTTAACTCTACGTCGTTCTTAAATTATACCTTAAGCTGTACCTTAACGTTAATACATGTGTCCCGAAACGTTCTTAGTTAAGTATACCTTCTGTAAGTCATACTTTCGTATGGTTGGTCTGGAGCACTCTTAGCTATACCTTATCACTGTTGACAGTCTATACAAATATAATTCTGAAGCTGTAATACACCCAGTGTTCGATTAAGATTATGGCAAAGAATAAATCCTAATCACATTCTTCCAAATATCTTCCTTTGTGTTCAGCAGAGCAAAGAAATTTGGTAACACTTTAGAATAGGGAACACATATTAACAATTAACTATGATTTTTCCCTTGATAATGTGGGATGAGATCTGCTGGGTTACAAACATTCCTCCAAATATCTTTGTTTGTGTACAGCAAAACAAATACATTTATACAGGTTTGGAACAACTTGAGGGGGAGTAAATGATTACAGAATTTTCATTTTGGGTGAACTATTCCTTTAAGGAGTGACAAACAGGTTTCAGGTTGTTTTAATTATATTTTTTAATAGTTTTTATATACAGTGGGTACGGAAAGTATTCAGACCCCCTTACATTTTTCACTCTTTGTTATATTGCAGCCATTTGCTAAAATCATTTAAGTTCATTTTTTTCCTCATTAATGTACACACAGCACCCCATATTGACAGAAAAACACAGAATTGTTGACATTTTTGCAGATTTATTAAAAAAGAAAAACTGAAATATCACATGGCCCTAAGTATTCAGACCCTTTGCTGTGACACTCATATATTTAACTCAGGTGCTGTCCATTTCTTCTGATCATCCTTGAGATGGTTCTACACCTTCATTTGAGTCCAGCTGTGTTTGATTATACTGATTGGACTTGATTAGGAAAGCCACACACCAGTCTATATAAGACCTTACAGCTCACAGTGCATGTCAGAGCAAATGAGAATCATGAGGTCAAAGGAACTGCCTGAAGAGCTCAGAGACAGAATTGTGGCAAGGCACAGATCTGGCCAAGGTTACAAAAAACTTCTGCTGCACTTAAGGTTCCTAAGAGCACAGTGGCCTCCATAATCCTTAAATGGAAGACGTTTGAGACGACCAGAACTCTTCCTAGAGCTGGCCGTCTGGCCAAACTGAGCTATCGGGGGAGAAGAGCCTTGGTGAGAGAGGTAAAGAAGAACCCAAAGATCACTGTGGCTGAGCTCCAGAGATGCAGTCGGGAGATGGGAGAAAGTTGTAGAAAGTCAACCATCACTGCAGCCCTCCACCAGTCGGGGCTTTACGGCAGAGTGGCCCGACGGAAGCCTCTCCTCAGTGCAAGACACATGAAAGCCCGCATGGAGTTTGCTAAAAAAACACCTGAAGGACTCCAAGATGGTGAGAAATAAGATTCTCTGGTCTGATGAGACCAAGATAGAACTTTTTGGCCTTAATTCTAAGCGGTATGTGTGGAGAAAACCAGGCACTGCTCATCACCTGTCCAATACAGTCCCAACAGTGAAGCATGGTGGTGGCAGCATCATGCTGTGGGGGTGTTTTTCAGCTGCAGGGACAGGACGACTGGTTGCAATTGAGGGAAAGATGAATGCGGCCAAGTACAGGGATATCCTGGACGAAAACCTTCTCCAGAGTGCTCAGGACCTCAGACTGGGCTGAAAGTTTACCTTCCAACAAGACAATGACCCTAAGCACACAGCTAAAATAACGAATCAGTGGCTTCACAACAACTCTGTGACTGTTCTTGAATGGCCCAGCCAGAGCCCTGACTTAAACCCAACTGAGCATCTCTGGAGAGACCTAAAAATGGCTGTCCACCAACGTTTACCATCCAACCTGACAGAACTGGAGAGGATCTGCAAGGAGGAATGGCAGAGGATCCCCAAATCCAGGTGTGAAAAACTTGTTGCATCTTTCCCAAAAAGACTCATGGCTGTATTAGATCAAAAGGGTGCTTCTACTAAATACTGAGCAAAGGGTCTGAATACTTAGGACCATGTGATATTTCAGTTTTTCTTTTTTAATAAATCTGCAAAAATGTCAACAATTCTGTGTTTTTCTGTCAATATGGGGTGCTGTGTGTACATTAATGAGGGAAAAAATGAACTTAAATGATTTTAGCAAATGGCTGCAATATAACAAAGAGTGAAAAATTTAAGGGGGTCTGAATACTTTCCGTACCTGTATATTTATAAATGAATATAATTATATATTTATATAGAGATATGTATAACATTTATTTATTGATATATGTATATATTTTTTCAACTATTATATAAAAAAATATCCATCTGCCTCCCAGTGGTCGAAGGTGGTACCATATTTTTGCATAGCCTATAAGTGCATATTATGTATGCGAAAACGTTATTAAGAGTGTAGAACTGAGATATTATGCATAGAAAATGCACGTTTTTGTGTTTTTACAGCAGAATATGTGGAAAATCGCCTCAAGACGAACTCCAAGATATTTCATCTGACACGCTGGTTTTTTAAGTTCATTAGGCTATGTTCCTTACGTTTCTGTTTTATTGTTGAAAGTAAATTATTTTTGACTTTGTCTATTAGCTATTACAGTACACATGTGGAGAAGATAAACAATATTTTGACCTTTAATCTTTGACTTGAAGGATTCGAGTCGACTTCTTTAAGAGAAAAGTGAGTGGTATTTACGTGAAAAGCGTGATTATTTATACGTTTTATCGTGGTATGTGTAAAATATAACCTTTATTTATTTATTTATTTTTAGTTAATGGATGCTGTGTTTTCATTTTGTATTTTTTCCCCGGGTGATTTTGATGTTGAACGTGCAGTTTTACACAGATGCACAAGATGGCGCGCAAACATTTCGTGTAAATATGAACATCTGAGGAACGTTTTCATTTACTTCAAATATAAACATTGATCTTTCTTTTTCTTTTTTATAAAAATCTAATTAAATGTCCCGTATTTATTTTCTGAGCATGTATAGGCCTAGTGGTTTTTTCAATTGAAGCAGGAGTGAGTTTCTACTGTCTACAGTAAAGTAATAGGTTAAGAAGTGTTGTCTCATAGGAAAAGTGTGATATTGACAGAATACATTATATTAGTCATATGTTTTAAATAAATGTCACTCCTCTGAGGTTGGACTTCTGAGTTGACATATGAAACTCAGTCACAGATGAAGTCACCGCGGTCCGACCTGTCAGACAGGTTTGAAAGTTTCTGTTGACTCTTCAATTATAATTCACAGTGTTTTACATGAACATTAGTGACATTTTAGCTCAGGTGAGACAAGCTTCTGCTCTCTGTGAGCTCCTGTAAACATGATCTAATATGTTCAGCCATGATATTTATCTGAATCCTCTGAGTCCATGTCAAGAAGTTAAACTAGTTGTACAAAAGAAACAGATTATATAGTCATAAAACTATTTTTTATAGTTGTAAATCTCACACACATTTCATGTCACCTAGATATAATCCAGGTACAAAGTGAACTTTGATACCTGCCAGTAGAGGATGAACTGAGAACATTTAGGAGCCATAAACACTTTTTTACTAAGAGAGAAACTGTATTTTGCATCATTTTTATTATAAGTACTTTTGTTCCTGATATGGGATTATGTAGTTGCCTTGTTCTTGCATAATGTTGGCAAACAGCATCAATCATCATAATATACTGTACTGTCTTATATGAGCGTCCGACTCTCACTGAAACTGCACGTCACAAAAATGTTTTGTTCTTCATATTTTCATTTTCGTGGCTTAATGCATGGAAGATTTTAAAAACTTTAGGCATCCTAGATAAACATCTCATTGTAAATTGAGGTAAAAGTTTAAACTGTCTTTTGTTCACGCCACTCAGAACAGCAAGATTCATATTATTGTTGTTAAAATTAGATTTATTCTTTGTATTATGATGTTCTGTCTTTACAAAAGTAGTGATAACTCTTTTATTTACCCGCCAAAGTTAATATATTTCCCTTATTTCCTCATTTATGATTTTTTTGATAAGGATTGTTTTTTAAACATTTTTTTGATGTTTAAAATCTAATATTTTTCACTAATATATATATATATATATATATATATATATATATATATATATATATATATAAAATTTTATTATTTTTTTTAATTATATTTATGTAACATGTTACTTAAAACCTATATGTATAACGCATTATAAAGGAATAATGTACATTATAATGCATTATATCTGTTACAATACAGAAGGGTCGGAGACTGAAGGTAACAGATGTGGTTGTTTATTGACACACAGCAGAGTATACAGAGATGCAGGTGAGTAAGTGGATGATGGTTGAGTGATAGATAAGTGATACTGTCCTTTGTGCTTGTAGTGATGAAGATCCTGGGCGATGATGGTGAGACGAGACGCTGGAGACGGAAGACACTCAAACACAGACTTGGAACACAGGAGGAGACTTGGAAACGCTGGAGACAGGTAAGTATATCGACTGGAATCCTTGAGGTAAGAATGAAAGTCAGTTTTAATGCAAACGAGACCGGACAGTCACTGAGTGAGTGTGAGTGTCTTTTAACTGGTGCGTGATTGGGATGCTGATTGAGTGCAGGTGCGTGTGATCAGTACTCTGGTGAGGGAGTGCGCTGTGATTGGACGGTGTTGGAGCCTGTCCTCTCTGTGACAATATCTTTTCATAAATAATTGTAACCATAGTTAAAATGCATTATAACATTTTCAGAATCCTTGTTACATCTGAAACTAGTTGTGTGTCATGTGTTTTAATGAAATATATAATAACACTTTACAATAAGGTCTCATTTGTTAACATTAGTTAATGTATTAGTTGAAATGAACTTACAATGAGCAATACATTTTTACAGCATTTATTAACCTTTGTTAATACAAATACACTTGTTCATTGTTCATGTTAGTTCACAGTGCATTAATTAATGTTAACAGATACAACTTTTGATTTTAAAAATGTATTGTTCATGTTCATTCATGTTAACTAATGTAGTTGACTATTGTTGACAAATGAAACTTATAATTGTGTTATAATGAATTATAAATATGGTTACAAAAATGAGATCATACGATGCATTACAAGGCATAATTTAGCCAGCATTTTTGAACATTTCCCCAAAACTTTCATGGCCCTCAGAATATTTTGTTGTATGATTATCTGAACCTGCAATATTTCAAATGATGTCGGCACCGATGGCCTCATGGGCAGCGCACCGACATGTAGTGTCAATGCGCTTCGGGCGACCCGAGTTCGAGTCCCGGCTTGTGGTCTTTTCCCAATCCCGTCCCCCTCTCTCTCCCACTTCGCTTCCTGTCTGATCACTGTCCTATCATAATAAAGGCAAAAACTATATATATATATTTCAAATGATAATCAAAACATAGATCGAGTCCAACAACACCCCCAAAGCTTTACAGTCCTGTACCCAGGGGCGTCGGACTGGGGGGGTAAAGGGTACCGAGTACCCAGGGCCCGAGGCAGGGGGGGGCCCTTAGAAGTCAGTTTTCTATACATGCATATACATACACTAACATTTGTATAGCATTTATGTACAAATAAAAGAGTTCTTGTGCAAAACTAAACTTGTAGTTAGGCACTGGTTTGGTATAAAAAAAAAGTCATTTTCATGCTGTGCAGGGCCCCACCACCCCTCTCGAATCAATGTAAATGGTACGACCCGCAGGTCAGGTGCTTCTGCTGCGGACCTGCGGTGAATCAGTTAATGAGACAGGAGCTGGAGTTAGCCGTGATATGAACTAGGAAGACAGGGGAAGAGTCATGTCTTTCCTTAAGAAAGGAAAATCAGGGGCTCAAAAACGAAAAGAAAAGTAGATTAAAGAGAGAAAGGCAAATGAGGGCAAGCAGTTGCTCACTCAGTTTTTTGAAAAGAAAGGTGAGCTCCAAATGCTTCATCGAGCATTGACATTGTTTTAACATAAATATCTATTCCAGGTAGAATAGCATACATTTATGTTCGTACTCTATTTGAATAATATACCAATACTTTATAGTATCACACCCTACATAGCGAGCAAACAATATTTCTGGGTAAATAACGGAGTGAGAAGCAGACGGAGGCGGAGCTGGAGCTCAACACACTGCCACTCCAGGCAGCTGCGCAGCTTGTCGTCTCTTCTGCTGCAGTTCTCCCCAGAGTCAGAAGTTTACATGAAAACATTGTCCATTGTCAAAATCTAACACCCGCGAAAACACAGATCGTTAGCGCCTATTTTACCGCATTGTTATGCAAATTAGCTCGCGCACGCTCTTACATTAAATACAGGATTGTTCTCAGTTTAATGCACATCTTAATGATTGAAAATGACTTATTTTAAAACGTAATTCAAAGACTGAATGTCTAGTTTGGCGGTTAGTGTACCCTGTGATTCTATAGTCTGCATTTATTTTAAACAGACAAATAATCAGCAATTAACTTGTACTTAGCCTACACTTTAAAAAAGGTATTGTGACAATAAAGGATATTTTAGCAACCATTTGAAGCCATATATTTCAGTTTCAGACAAAAATATATTAATCAGAGTGTGGCTTATTTTGTTTACATTTTAAAGGTGCCCTAGAATCAAAAATTGAATTTATCTTGGCATAGTTGAATATCAAGAGTTCAGTACATGGAAAAGACATACATTGAGTTTCAAACCCCATTGCTTCCTCTTTCTTATGTAAATCTCATTTGTTTAAAAGACTGTAATATAGTGGAGAGCTCGTGTGGCAGGGAGCACGTGATTTAAAGGGGCGGCATGCTGAAAAAATCAGTGTATAGTTAATGATGCCCCAAAATAGGCAGTTAAAAAAATTCATTAAAAAAAATCTATGGGGTATTTTGAGCTGAAACTTAACAGACACATTCAGGAGACACCTTAGACTTATATTACATCTTGTGAAAAAGCATTCTTGGGCACCTTTTAAGTGTTTTTATGATAAAAATGCAATACCCCACCCATTGGTATCACTATGGTATTTGGTACGGGGGCCCAGCGAGATGGTTTGTACCCAGGGCCCAAAATTTGGTGCTACGCCCCTGCCTGTACCTCTTCCTGGGTTGACATTTCATTCAGTAACATTAGGCAGTTATATGCTGTTTAATGTTTAATGATCACTTTTTTTTCTTTTTTTTACGTGCATAATCAATGCATCATTCGCTTGTTTCTGCTTCTTCTTCGCCTGTGTTTTGACCTGGAGATTCTGTCAGAGTTGCCAGGTTTGCTTAACAAAACCTCCCAATCGCAGCCAAAACTAACTCAATCGCGATCTGGGAGGGGGTTCCCTGGTAAAAATGACCCCTCCCGTTTCCGGAAGGGTAAAAATCGCATTCTGGGGTGTAAAAATTAAGTTTAACAGTGTAAAAGTAGCCCAATTTTGTAGGAAAACCGCAGACTTGGCAATACTGGATTCTGTACTCTTTCAGAAGATGCATAATAGCTCCCCCTACTGTATAACAGTAAAAACACGGATTGCTGCCTGACGCAGTTTCATTTTCACGTCCTGCGCCGAGTTGTTTAAATAGCAAATGCATTTGTGGCCATTTGTGCACCCATGGGCGTGCTGGTCTGAAAGCGAGGTGTGTTCAAGCACATTGTTGGCACATTGCTATTTTGAGGCAACTGAAATAGACTGTGCCATTGACCAACAAATACCTAGTCTAAAGTCAATGGCGCAATATTTGTTTTGTTATTTAAAGAGAACGCTAGTAATATGAGCCTATATGCGGGTGCACAACGCGCATACATTCTGCTTATTACAGCTCAGCAGCACACAAACATGCCAAATATTAAAAATAAAAGGATTACAATGTAAAAGATTATTATTGTGTGCATAAAGATAAAAATGCTTTGGTGGAATCCGGCTTGTCCTGTAGATGGTCTGTTTGTGCACGAGGTTAAATCCGTTTCCTCACTAGAGAAGCATTCCGTTTTTCCGCTTGCAAATTCCGCCATGGCGTGAGCTCAACTGGCTTTCTAAGGGAATGGGAGAAGAGACTCTGATTGGTTTATTGCATGTTATGCCCAAAACACACCCATTACTCATTAGGAGAATATGGACAACCCTTTTAGACCATGCACCGGGTGCACTGACCATTTTTCCCGTCCTTATTTGAAATGGTTTTAAATCATATTGCATAGTGCTATGGCCCAATGCACTGTAAAATTTGATTGAGAGTACATTTTACTCTAAAAAGAAAATACTATTTCAGCCTTTCGACTTCAAAATTTCACTTTTAATTCAATGTCTTACTTGCTGTTTCTTTGTAATTAATTGTGAAATTTACTAGCGATTTCTGAGTGAAAATGTTCTACATTCCGAATTCTCCAATGTGGTTGAGAACCACTGCTTTATCTCATGTTGGCCTTCACTATGGAGCTGGTTATGTGTTTAACCAGTAGAGCAGTTACTGCTGTTGCAACAGATGCAGGAAGTCACAGACTTCCATTAAAAACAAAACCAAGTCCATCTGTCATCAGCTAACAGAAACCAGCGTTACCGCATAGCACGGATGGACCAAACCCCTCCTACCTCATTCCTGTCAGATAACCCTTATACATTTGATCAAACGCTGGCGTTTCACATCATTTCTGCTCACAGTCAACGTGAGTTCACACTGTAGTCATGAGGGCTAAACTGGAGATCCTGGCCCTGGTGCTGGGCGCCATCGGTCTGGTAGGGACCATCGCAGTGACCGCACTGCCCATGTGGAAGGTCACGGCGTTTATCGGGCCCAACCTCATCGTCATGGAGGCGCAGTGGGAGGGGTTATGGATGGCGTGCATACGGCAGGCGGACATCAGAATGCAGTGCAAGGTCTACGACTCGCTGCTCATCCTGCCGGGAGACATCCAGGCGGCCCGCGGGCTCATGTGCATCTCCATAGTGCTCGCCGTTCTAGCCGTCCTGGTGTCCGTCTGCGGGATGAGAGGCATAGACTGCTATCAAGACGACAGCAGGGGTAAGAATGTGATCCTGCTGGTGGGAGGCTGCCTGTTCGTCGCCGCCGGCCTCGCCACTCTCATTCCCATCTCCTGGTCAACTCATACCATCATCCGAGACTTTTACAACCCACTGGTGCTGGAGTCGCAAAAGCGGGAGATCGGACAGGCGCTGTATGTGGGCTTCGCCACATTCTTGGTCCTCCTGATTGCTGGGGTGATATTGCTGTGCCGTTACGCCCCCCGTGAAAGGAAGGACGAGGAGGACGGGCCGTATGTCCCAGTGGAAAAGGACAAAATGAGCATGTTGGAACGAACACCCTCTTCTAATTCTTACTGGAAGAGTCAGTACGTCTGACCGAGATAAATGACTTAATTCAGTCCAGTTGTTTATTTATGTGTTTAATCTTTTATTTTTATTTCTTTTAAGTCTTGTATGTGTCTTTGTTCTTTGTTGCTGTCTTGGCCAGATGAATCTTGGAAAATCTCAGTGTGTTGAAATCTGGTTAATTAGATTAAATGTTACTCATTAACTAACTAAATGCAAGTGATTGTATATTATATTTTAATACATTTAGGGTTGAACTGATTGTAGTTCTGTTCTTGTAAGGAAAAACTGTCCATCCACTAAATAATGATTTACCTATAGCTATTTTTAAACTAAATCATTCAATTATGAAATGAGACTAAACAAGCTGTCGTGGTAATCATCAAAAACTCATTATTTGCAAAAAAAAAAAAGTTTGTTTTTGCTTTTTATGATCAAATATTACATTATATGTATGAATAAATATTATACTATAAAATATTATAGTAATTGATTTTTTGTAGTTCTGAAACACTGAAATTACCTTGTTCATCCATAAACATGATTTACCCACTTTTAAACTTTTATATCTGAATTATTCAATTATGAATGAGACTGAACTAGCTGTCATGGTGATCATATATATGTGTGTGTTTACTTTTATTATCAATTATTTTAATTTTATATTATAAATATTATTTATTATCTATTATTTGTACTTAAATTCTGTACTATTAAATGTAATAATTGTACTATTGCAATTGTAAGATTGTATTGTAAAATTAAATATGCTAGTTAAAATTAAGTGATATTAAAGCTCATTTAAACACAAAATTTGATTTTGTGATTCTCAGAGAAAACTCATTGCTCAGAACTTTGTCTCAGATGTTGCTTAAAGTTCTATTGGAGGAATAAAAGTAGAAACAAATAAGACAATAAACATACAGTAAGACAGTCTAGAGCTGCCTGTAAATGAATGTGGAGCAGCTCGGATCATTTTCCCGTGAAATAATTTGATGAGAAATGCTTGAGTTCATAATAAAATCTTTGACTTTTGATTGCAGAGTCATGAGAAACATCTGAGAAGCTGAAGATATCAGCAAAAGTCTAAACTTGCTCTCCATTTAATGTCTTTGCTGTGTAGAAGAAATTATTGGGATATTAAATAGATCTTATTTTTTGGAATAGTTTTTCCTTTAGGTTTGATGCATGATTCTTTCATTTTGGCATGCTGTGCTTTTAAATACAATCAATTGCATTAATCAGATTCACTCCACCCAGCTGTGTAAAGAAAGTGGACAGGATGAAAAAACATGCTGAAAAAAACTGGCATGCCGTCTGCATGAGATTTGCATCTGACATGTTTAGATATTTTAGCAACACCCACATGCATTTATTTACTGTAAGTGAAACTAAATGTAAACCACACTGACACTGGACTGCTGATAGATGGATTAGATATCTACAGATGGGAGACTGTGTGTGCGTGTGTGTGTTTTGACACCTAGCCCTCTCAGGTTCCACCCTCCATCACTTGTTTAACAGCCGATCTAGTTGTGTTTCTTACCTGGAAACGCTGTATACCTGTAACACACCTGACCTCTCACTGAGATACAGCAGCTGAAGAAAACAGCACAAGCTCAGGGGCTTCATGGGAAATTTAAGTTCAGGAACCTCTTGAGAAAATAAGTCAGAGATCTCCATATGAACTAAAACATTTCTCGTTAAATTCTTCCAAAAGATTAAACATGATCTGAGCTGCTGTCATTTTATTGCTCTGTACTCTTAATGGATGTAAACTATTGACTCGTTTGTTTTTGTTTTTCCTAAGGATTTTTAAGAAATGTAAATGAAATATTAAGAGGAACACAATTCTATTCTCCTGAGCTATAAGTAAGAGCAATACAATTTTATAGATATATGTTAAATTGCATGAAGCAATTTTTTATATTTTGTATATAATTTTTAAATAAATTGTATAAAGTTATTTTTCATATTATTTTTTCTTACACCTACAGTGGGGAATCCATTTTTGGAATCTATTAATTTAATTGGCTAAGCTGTATAAAAATAATAATAATAATAATAATAATAATAATGAGTATTATTATTATTATTATTGTTTGTTTGTTTATGTATTTATTTTTATCGAATTATATTGTTTTTATTTTGGTTTTGTTAATAATTATTATTATTGTTATAGTTGTTGTTATATGAGCAATAAAGTTGTATATATCCTTATGAAATGTCAAAATGGTCATATTTGAACTAACTTTAATATATTTTCTTACACAGTGGAAAAATTACAAAAGTACATTTAGTACGTTTATTGAGTATGTTTATTTTTTATTATATTTTTTATTTATATTGTATTAATTTATATTATTAGTAGTAGTATGCTACTGTATTTTGATAACTTGAACATTAAAATTGTTTTATATTTATTATTTTTTATATTATTAATATATTTTATATATTATAATATAATATTATATTATAAATTTTTATGCTATTTATATATTTATGTAATTTTTATTATCATTTATTTATTTATTTATTTATTTTATAACTTGAAAATTACCTTGAAATCTTCCATTTAATTACATTTAATAAATCTTAATTACACTCCAACAAGCTATTTTGTGTTTGCATTCTAAATAGAAGGTTCATTTTTAGAAGCCACCTAATGGTAGAATTTGAGAATAGAAGTCATTTGTTTGAACATTTCAAGTATCACTAGTTTCCTTCAAGGTGAATATCAGATGTTCTAGGAGCAGATGAACCAGTCTGATCACATAACATCATTAACATTTTTTTTCTTGGCTGTAAATACGTGTCATCTGGATCTTCCGGTCTCATTTGAGAAACACCACAGTGAAGGAGAGCTGCGTTCTGTGTCTGATTCTTCACGACCGTCATGTCTTACACGGCCGGGTCTTACATGGCCAAGTCCTATGCGGACAAATCCTACGGGGGCAGTGTGTACACGGGCTATCCAGATGAGAAGTCGGCGAAGGATATGTATGAGGAGCAGCTCAAGAACGAGAAGAGGAAGAGACGGGAATCCATGTGCTGTGAGGTGTGGGCGCTGGTCATAGGCTTTCTCGGACTGATCGGTGTCGCCGCCGTCACGGGCCTCCCGATGTGGAAGGTGACGGCGTTCATCGGGGAGAACATCATCGTGATGGAGACGCGTTGGGAGGGATTGTGGATGAACTGCTTCCGGCAAGCCAACATCCGTATGCAGTGCAAAGTCTATGATTCTTTGCTGTTTCTTCCGGCCGACCTCCAGGCTGCCAGGGGTCTCATGTGCACCTCCGTCGCTTTGTCTGCTTTCGCCTGCATCGTGTCAGCCGTAGGAATGCGCTGTACTCGCCTTGTGGACTCCCGTCCCAAGACCAAGCACATTGTTTTGGTGAGTGGAGGGTGTTTGTTCCTGGCTGGATGCTTGACCACCATCATCCCTGTGTCGTGGACGGCTCACGTGATCATCCAGGACTTCTACAACCCCTTGTTGATCGACGCCCAACGCAGAGAGCTCGGGGAGGCCCTCTACATCGGATGGGTCAGTTCGGCTTTGCTTTTCAGTGCCGGGGTGATTCTGCTCTGTCGACATGCACCACGGACACAGGACAAAGTGGACATGGCTGCTGTGATGTATCGTGCCGGATCGGCCCCATATAACTACTCCTACAGGCCTGGATATGGATACCAGCCTGCATACGGATACCAACCCTCATATAACTATCAACCGGCCTATTCTCCCGTCCCGACGGTCTATAACCCACCAAGAGTCTGAAACACACAGTGAGTGCTGCACTTTACCACTAAAATCTCCCATAGAGACTCTGGTGCAGAAAGAACTTGAATTGGGAACGATCTGCATTAACATTCAGAAGAAAACAGGACTGACGGAGCCTCTTTGTTGATTACATACGGCTGTATATGTGATGCTTGATTTTGAATGCATTTCCTTCTTGCCTATATTGTAAAAGACTGTACATAATTAACATTTGTACAAAAATAAGATGAAATGTGCTAAAATTAAAAACAGCATCGTGGGATATTTCCACACAGCATTTAAATGATTTAATGTTGACTCTTTTTTTTTCACTTTGTACATTTTTAAAGCACTGGTTTGACTTTAATTGTATTGTATTGTAAAAAGATTTAAAAAAAATAAATGAGTAAAAAGAACAGTGGATATACTAGTTCCTGGTCTGTAGTCTCAAAACATTCCCTTCCAGGATCTGACTGCATGATTTTGCTGTTTTTTTCAGCTGAGTTTTGGCAACGCTGGTCGAACCAGTTGAGGTGGTTTTCCAGTGTTTGTTTCTCTTGTGATGTCAGAGGAAATGTTCCACAACCTCAAAATGTCACACCCCTAATGCAAATTTACCAGCAGACATGAGCGACACTGAATTTGTGTTTGTCTAACGAAAAGAGATGTGCAAGTGATATAAAATGTAATTGGAAAAAACAGCTGATGCATCAAAACCATAGTATGATCTAAACTCTCCTCTGGACTTGCTGATGAAAAGTAAATGGTCACAGTTACTGTCAGCCATCTTGTAGAGAACTGAAGCTTGATTTTTTTTTACATTGTCTGAAGAAAATGTGAGTGGTGCTTGACCATACAAAGGTTGCTATAAAGCTGCTAAGGTGTTCTGAGTGTTATCTTTGCATGGAAATCATCACATAACAACATGCTAAAAAAAAATCAGCATCAAATGCTTGCTAAGGTGTTCTGTTTGTTTTTAGTATGTTCATTTGCCCCAGAAAACCCTAGCAACCCCATAGAAACATGCTAAACCCCCTCAGAACACTTTAGCAGATGCATAGATACATGATAAAAAATACTCAGTATCAAATGGAATTGCAACCATACAAAGGTTGCTAGGGTGTTGCTATGCAGCTGCTAAAGTGTTCTGAGCGGTTGAGACCCTAGAAATCCCACATGCTAAAATACCCTAGCAGCTGCTTAGTTGCTTGTGCTGGGTGGTTGCCCCAGAAAACCATAGCAATTGCATAGTAACATTCTAAAAAACACTCATAACCTCTTTAGCAGTTGCATAGCAACACCCGACCAACCACATAGTAACATTCTAAAAACCACTCAGAACCCATTAGCAGCTGCATAGCAACACCCGATCAACCACATTGTAACATTCTAAAACCCACTCAGAATCCATTAGCAGCTGCATAGAAACACCCAAGCAACCACATAGTAACATTCTAAAAACCACTCAGAACACCTTATCAGCTGCATAGCAACACCCTGGAAACAGCATAACATTCTAAAAAAAAAAAAAAACAACACTCAGAACCCCTAAGCAGCTGCATAGCAAAAACCAAGAAACCACATCGTAACATTCTAAAAACCACTAAGAACATCTTTAGCAGCTGCATAGCAACTCCCTAGAAACAGCATAGTAACATTCTAAAAGCCACTCAGAACCTCTTAGCAGCTGAATAGAAACACCCAAGCAACCACATAGTAACATTCTAAAAACCACTCAGAACACCTTAGCAGCTGCATAGCAACTCCCTAGAAACAGCATAGTAACATTCTAAAAGCCACTCAGAACCTCTTAGCAGCTGAATAGAAACACCCAAGCAATCACATAGAAACATTCTGAAAACACTTAGAACCTCTTTAGCAGCTGCATGGCAACACCTGATCAACCACATAGTAACATGTTAAACTTCTTGACTGTACAAAGGTTGCTAGGGTGTTTCTATGCAGCTGCTAAAGTGTTCTGAGTGGTTCCTAGCATGTTGCTATGTGGATTTTCTCAGTTGTTCCCTCAGAATACCCTAGCAACCGCATATCAACATGCAAAAAAACATTCAGCATCAAATGGAATTGCAAAAATAATGAAATTCTCAAATGTTGCAAAAATGACATGCTTCACCTTTCACTAAAAGCAAAACATCAGTGTTAAGCCATCAGCTGACTTCACAGATGTTTTTGAACATTTCAGACAGCAGTTTAATGAGGCACAACACCAATGGCGTTAAACATTGACAGCAGTCAAGAACTGTTGTGTGTTTGCTTGTATCTGGCTGTTCAGTAATCCCTGCCAGAAAACGTAGCCTACTGATCAAACATCAACACGGCTACCTGCTCCTCCTCCCCCCCCGAGCGGCACAAAACCAGATACAAACACTCACGGGGGGATACAATTTCATAGCAACCAGCCTCAGCATTGCCTCCCTCCCTTGAGCAAGAGGGCGGAGACTGGGAACAGGTGAGCACCTATGAGCTCCCATTCCAGTAGGATGCAAAACCTCACAGTTGAAACCTGTCCTTGCTGTTCTGTGGCACGCAGGCTTTTGGAGTCATGGCGAGCGGTGCCCTGGAGATTGTGGGAATGTGCGTGACCCTGATCGGGCTCATCGGGGCGGCGGCCAGCACCGGGATGCCAATGTGGCGGGTGACGGCGTTCATCGGGGAGAACATCATCGTGATGGAGACCCGCTACGAGGGCTTGTGGATGAACTGCTTCCGTCAGGCCAACATTCGGATGCAGTGTAAGGTGTATGACTCCCTGCTGGCGCTGTCCCCGGACCTCCAGGCCGCACGGGGGCTTATGTGCTGCTCCGTGGCACTGACCGGCCTGGGTTTACTGATCGCAATCGTCGGGATGAGGTGCACGGCGTGCATTCAAGACAACGACCGTGCCAAACGTATGATTTTGATCATCTCCGGTTGCATGATCCTAATGGGCTGCTTCTGCTGCCTCATTCCCGTCTCCTGGACTGCACATGCCATCATCCAGGATTTCTACAACCCCTTACTCATCGACGCCCAGCGCAGGGAACTCGGGGAGGCGTTGTACATCGGTTGGGTGTCATCAGCCTTCTTGTTCGCCGGAGGTTGCATATTCACCTGCTGCAGCGGACCCCTGGACAAGGGCCCAGACCCAAGGTACATGTACTCCAGGAATGCACCCTATGTGGCCTATCAGCCGCAACCGGTGACCTTCCATCCGCAAGCGCGGTCGGAATACAGCCATCCGTCCGGACCTCCGTCATTCATTCAGACGTCGTACCAACCGTCCAGACAGCAGTCATTCGTTCAGCCTTCCAGACAGCAGTCATTCGTTCAGCCCTCCAGACAGCAGTCATTCGTTCAGCCCTCCAGACAGCAGCCGTTCATACACCCGTCCCGACACCCGTCCGCCCGCAGCGCCGTGGCTTATCTCTGAAATCCACAGGCTTGTGTATTTGAGTTTCTGTCTGTTTGTGTGTGTTAAAGAGAGATGGAAAGAATGGACATCTAAACAAAGGTTTTTAAAAAAGAAAAAAGAATAAAATTTTAATTACATTTAAATGGTTTTAAATGTAACAAAGTTAGTGGTACATTTCATTTTTTCCAGTTTCATTCTTTTGATAGAATTTAAATACTGTTTCTTCTGTGGCTTTTTAAATATATAAGAGCAGATGAGTGACAGGAAGGACAGACTTCAAATCAAATATATATGAACTTTTGGAAAAACTAACATTTAAATGGTTTTAAATGTAAAAAAGTTGCTTGTACATTTCATTTTTTTCCCTCCCCATTTCATTCATTGCTGTTTTTGATTACATTCGAATGTCAATTCTACTTGTTGAATGTCAATTCTGCTTCTTGTTTTTTAAACTATGTAAGTAGGAGGACTTTGAGAACTGTGACTGAGATAAAGATGAAGAATTGTTTTTAGTTTTTTGTTGTTTCATATGATTGTTCATACCTCAGGGCATTGTAAAGCGTGTCACTTGAGCTATTACTACAAAGCTGTCTAAAACAGAAACAAGGAAAAAGTGTTTAATATTCATATATTTTTGTAAATATCAAAGCACAAATCAGTGATTTTATCAATAAACAAGTTAAATATCTTTCAGTATAAGATATCTGCTTTCAATCCCCATGTCTTTCTGTATTTACATGTCATTTTAAACGGTAGCGTTCTGGTTTCTCTTGTGTATTTACTCAGTAATAGTTCTTAGAAAAAAATCTGTTCATCTCTATGCTTGGGAGGACGTGTTTTCTCAAAAAGTCACGGGGTCTGAGTTAAAGGCAGGTGCTCAATTCGGTGGTTTAGTTCAGCTCAGTGCATTCAGATCTTTATGCCCTGCGGCTTCAGATAAACAGAAAGCCGCTGTGAAACGTAAGACGCTATTGTCTTGAGCGTCTCTGTGTAGAGTAGACACACCCAAAGCTAGTGAGTTACACAAGAGCTACAGGTGTTAGTACATGCAGTATAGTAGTGTTACAACAGAACCAGGAAACGGATCAGAACTATCTTGAAGAATGCAATCCCAGAATGCATAGTGATGAGCTCAATGAAGAAAGAAAGAAAGACCCAAATGGTGGATAAACTGATTATAAATGTTGCATTTGATTCAATACCAAAAATAATTTTAAAACATTGTTCAGTCTAATTTAAAATTATTTTCCCAAATATGCACACTGTATTTTTATTAATTATTAGGGTATTGCATTATTTGTTATGCTAACTGCAGAACACTATTTCAGTGCTATTTTTGTGACGACAAAAGTTACTGCCTGGAGTGTTCTTAATTACATATTTCAGTTAGGATGCTTCCTTATAAGTTTGCTCGCTAAGTAGGCAGTATACAGCAAGACAGAGCCTGTATGTACTGTGGTGGCCTCATAATTCAGGCTGCTAATGCAAAAGATGTGGGTCACCACCACCAGGGAGAATTGACCTTGACTAGACAATAACAAAAGTCATTGTGCCTGTGTGTCACTAAAGATTGTCTACAACTGGTTCTGTCGGTAAAATGTACACTGATGCATGATAAATGACAATAAAATAGATAACATTGTCCAAAACTCTAAGCTGCTAGTCTGTCACTGACTATCCACCTTGTTTTTAATGTTAATGCGGCGCGAAAATTTGTCACGTGGTTCCAGTTATTTTTTGCCGTGCAAAACAGCCCGTTAATACTGCTTGATATTATAAACTCGTATTTCTTATATTATTTTAATTTTTTAGCCTATCGTAATCACAAACACACTTGTTTGTAGCCCAAATATTTTTTAGCGTTTTCTGCACTTTGTTGTTCATCAGTTCTCTAGTCTACCTATAGCGGCTTATGATTCGGAAGTCTCGCACATTAACAGAAAATAGCTTACTTCTGCATTGGTGCCAAATAAGGTGGATAAAAGAAACTCGTTTCAGCTTCCAAAGCCCTACTTAAACAGCCCTGACTGAACTAACTTACCTGTAACCAGATTGGCGCAGCTGCTCCCTCTAGTGATGAAGTATGAGAATGCTGTAACTCTTTCTTAGTCAAGGTCATCTGTTCATTTAAGTATGTTTATGTGAGAGAGGCCTTGTTGACATCCTATGACCACTGGATAGTAAACACACCATCAGCATCTCTACATACCCTCATCCTCCCGAACCAATCAGAAGACACTACTGCCACTTTCCCATAACAAAGACATCATTTCTTACACATAATAGCACACTCTTCTATGAGGACACTGACTGCCCTATTTGATCTAGGAACAACATTTACATTTCTAACACACCTGTGTTTTGTGTTTAACACAGCGTCTCTGGATTTGGACACTAAATCACTGCCCAACAGGATTATCCTTGTTCAGAACAAGGTGAGTGGATTCATTCATTTGTTGAGGATAGTTTGAGTCATTTGAGGAGACATTCATTCAGGACATGTTCTTTTGTTGAAAACAACAACAGCTAGACAGAGAACAACAGAAATGAACAGAAGAATTAAACATTTGCTTCAAAACAGAATTGAGCATTTGCATAATTTTATGAAATTGAAAGCATGCATGTTATGGCACATTCTGTTCAATAGTTTGGGGTTTATAAAATCTTTTTTTTTGCTCTTATACTCACCAAGGCTGCATTTATTTATTTGATCAAAAATACAGTAAAAACAGTAATATTGTGAAATATTAAAAACTTTTTTTCTATTTGAATATATTGTATGATAAAGGGTTAATTCTATCATTAATTAGTACTCTGGTAATCTTCAGAACACAAATTAAGATATTTTTCATAAATGGCTCAGTGAGGCCTGCATAGACAGCAAGACAATTTCAATTCCCAGAATTTTCATTTTTGGGTGAACTAAACCTTTAATATGATAAAGTGACGAGAATACTTTTTATGCATCAAAAAACCAAAATAATGACTTTATTCAACAATATCTAGTGATGCTTTACAAATCTTTTGTTTCGAATCAGTGGTTCAGAGCACGTATCAAACTGCCAAAGTCACACCCCCCAGTGGTAAACCATTGAAATTTCGAAACACTTATGACATAACAAAGCCTCCTTTACTGAAATCATGTGATTTTGGTGCTCTTGAACCACTGATTCAAAAGAAAAGATTTGTAAAGCATCACTAGATATTGTTGAATAAAGTTGTTATTTTGGTTTTTTGATGCATAAAAAGTATTCTTGTCACTTTATCATATTAAAGGGTTAGTTCACCCAAAAATGAAAATTCTGTCATTTTTTACTCATGCCGTTCCACACCTGTATTACCTTCGTTCATCTTCGGAACACAAATTAAGATATTTTTGTTGAAATCCGATGGCTCCGTGAGGCCTCCATAGGGAGCAATGATATTTCCTCTCTCAACATCCATAAAGGTACTAAAAACATATTTAAATCAGTTCATGTGAGTACAGTGGTTCAATGTTAATATTATAAAGCGACGAGAATATTTCTGGTGCGCCAAAAAAAAACGAAATAACGACTTTTTAGTGATGGCCGATTTCAAAACACTGCTTCAGGAAGCATTGGAGCATAATGAATCACAGCGTATCGAATCATGATTCAGATTGAGTGTCAAACTGCCAAACGGCTGAAATCACGTGACTTTGGCGCTCTGAACAGCAGATTCGACACGCTGATTCATTTGTGCACCGATGCTTCCTGAAGCAGTGTTTTGAAATCGGCCATCACTAAACAAGTTGTTATTTTGTTTTGTTTTTTGGTGCACCAAAAATATTCTCGTCACTTTATAATATTAATATTGCACCACTGTACTCACATGAACTGATTTAAATATGTTTTTAGTACCTTTATGGATCTTGAGAGAGGAAATGTTATTGCTGTCACATGAACTGATTTAATTTTAAATATGTTTTAGTAGCTTTCTGGGCATTAAAATTGACTTGCTGGCAATAGAGGCCTCACTGAGCCATTGGATTTCATCAAAAAATATCTTAATTTGTGTTCCGAAGATGAATGAAGGTCTTACGGGTGTGGAACAACATGAGGGTGAGTAATAAATGACATTATTTTCATTTTGGGATGAACTAACCCTTTAAAATTAGTTTTATTCCTGTGATCAAAGCTGAATTTTCAGCATCATTACTCCAGTCTTCAGTGTCACATGATCCTTCAGAAATCATTCTAATATGCAAGAATGAAACCAATTATATTTGTTTTTCTACTTTTAGGAAAACAAATGAAAAGCGTGACAGGAGGAGGTCAATGATGGTTCAGGGCAAGTGTGAACTCATCGCTCTGTGTCTGGGCATCATCGGTCTGATCGGGACGGTGGCTGTCACAGGCCTTCCCATGTGGAAAGTGACAGCGTTCATAGGGGAGAATATCATCGTGATGGAGACCCGCTGGGAGGGTCTGTGGATGTCGTGCTTCAGGCAGGCCAACATACACATGCAGTGCAAAGTCTACGACTCTCTGCTTTTCCTCCCGCCGGACCTGCAGGCGGCCCGAGGCTTGACGTGTAGCGCTCTGGCACTGTCTGCACTCGGGCTGCTCGTGTCTCTTTTTGGCCTCCGTTGCACGTCGTGTCTCAAGGATCAACCTCGCGTCAAAAGCCTGATTGCGATTGCCGTGGGGGCGATGCAGATCTTAGCATCAATTTGCGTTATCATCCCAGTCTCTTGGACGGCTCACACTATCATTAGAGACTTCTACAACCCTCTACTGCTGGACGCGCAGCGCAGGGAACTGGGAGAGGCGCTGTATATCGGTTGGGTAACCAGTGCTTTTCTTTTGGCGTCTGGAGTTATATTTCTCTGTCGCCGTGTTGGTCCAGAATCAGGCACATTTAATGCTCATCGACCAGTTAATAAACCGGCTTTAAACCGCTTCCAGCCCTTTAACTCTATAAGACACCAGCCTTTGCTTCAGAACAACCGCCTCTCCATTCAGCAGCCTTCGCCGTCTGCGTTCAGCTACGCCATTACGCCTTCTAGTGGTCAACATTCAACCTTAAATGTGCAACCGCTGACCACAGGGTCTTTAGTGTACATCATGCCACCTCAGAACTCGAGTTATTATGTCCCAAATGTGATGCAAGGCCAGTATGTATCCAGAAACACTCAGTACCCCAGTCAGCTTTCCACACCCTTCAAAGGAAGCAATGGTAGTGATCCTTACGCATCCTTCACCTCCAGATCCGCATTTTATCCTGTGCAGCAAAACCCGCTCTTCGTAGGGTACAACTACTCCAGGGTGCAGTCGTGCAGCTCAAACAGTAGCTGTGGATTGCGTATCTAAGGATTTTTGATGTATTCACCACTTATTTTTAAATAATATTTTTTAAAATCCATAATTCCAGTAGATTTAAACTAGGTCAAGTCAGCATGAAACGGAAGTTGCAATTGTCTTCTCTTGGCTATTGGTGACGTTTATGCAAGTGAAATGGCTTCTCGAACAAGAACAAATGTAGGGCGGGACTTGAATTTGTCTGTGGGGAATTGATTGGATGGTTGTGGTTTGCTATTGGTCAATCTCATTTGAGTGACAGTTTTTCCCGCCTTTGCGCCAGTAAGCACATCATCAGAGAAGAGAAGTCACTGTGAGAGGAGAGGGAAGTTATTTATATTAATTATTTATATATATATATATATATTCTATATATTCAATATTCTATAAAAAAACAATTTTCAATTTTTGTTTCATGGTGACTTTAAAAAAATTAAATAAAATAATTAATTAAAAAATCTAAATCCCATAATTCCAGAAGTTTCAAAAACTGCATATTTTTCTGTTTTTATCTTTAAGTAGTTAATTTACATTACTTTTTTAGTCATTCATGATTAAGTTTTTTTTATTATTATTATTTTCACAAACAGCAAATTCTTAGCAATTTCTATCCAATAAAATTTTTTATGACTAGACAAAATTATATAGTTTAAAAATATGACTTTTTTTTTAACATTTTATTAATTTCCATGACTTTTCCAGGTCTAAATATCACATTTTTAAAATTCCCTCATATCTAGGTTTTCCGAGATCATGAGAACTCTGGTTCTTAATCTTAAATAAAAATGGCAGCTGTTGAGGGAACAAATTGAACAACAGCTTACATCTGGATTTTTAGCTGTTTTAGTTCATTTTAATCTGGTTTTGTCTTATTTTAAGCTATTTTGTGCCCTGTTTGGATGTGTGCCGAGGCCACTGCTTTAAGGGCTGTGTAATATCAATAAATATAATCTCACATTAAACATTACATCAGTTTAATTTTGTAGGCAATATTACAAAAAACTTTATTCATTTTAAAAGAGAAACTATGAGCAAGAGTGATATGCAATGCATGCAACACATAAAACAAAATGTTTTAGTTTTATTAAAGGGATAGGTTCACCAAAAAATGTCATCATTTACTCACCCTCAAGTTTGTCTAAACTGAACCTTTGTGAGTTTCTTTCTTCTGTTGAACACAAAAGAATATGTTTTGAAGAATGTTGGTATAACAAACAGTTGATGGGCCTCATTTACTTAGGAAAAAAGAACACTATGGAAGTCAATGGGGGCCAGAAACTGTTTGGTTACCAACATTCTTCTAAATATCTTATTCTGTGTTCAACAAAAGAAAGAAAGTCATACAGGTTTGGAGCAACTTGAGGGTGAGTAAATGATGACAGAATTTTCATTTTTTGGTTGAACTATCCTTTAAAGTAGACATTTTGCCAGTGCCTTTTTTTCGTAGGGCTTTTAAAAATTGTGAAATGGATTCGACATCACAGCTGAGAATACAGAAGGGATTCAGACTGTCATGGCATTATTTTCCTGCAGCTCCAGAGTTTCAACTCTTTGTCCCATGAGATCAAATGACAGAATGCAGGTAGAATACAGATGGTCCTGCACCAGATGAGCAACTGTCATTGAATGTGGATGCTAACGGATAGAGAACTCCAGGAAAAACTGTCAATGGATGCACGTAAAGTTGTGAACTCAAAGCTGTGACTGAATCCAGCCCCCATAAACAACCTTTGTTTCACATTAAGAGGCATGTGGCCAGCAAACACTGAATCAGCATACAGCACATCAAACCGGTTTTAGCCCTGTGGGATAATATTTGCTGGCAGTTAAGAAGCGGTGTGTTATTCTCTAAATAAACAGCTGTGAGTTTGTCCTGGAGCTGAGAATATGACAATATTTGAAGACATAGTCATGTGAATATGCCATGGTTCTCTCTTTTCAGCTGACAGGGGACTAATATAGTTTACTGTATGCACATTTTTGTATTGCCACTTGTAAATTTTTAAATTATTATATGCAAGTCTCTGCTGTTTCTATCACAGAATCTGTCTCAGTTCAACTATCTTGAGTGTAATAGTTTGATATTGATTTTTTAAAACTTTTTTTAAATGTTATTATGATGATTAACCAGTAGATGGCCTTACTGGGCATTTACTGTAGTTTTCACTCTTACAACTTACAAGTCTATCTTATTGGGGATTTCATCTTTTTTTCTTTATTTCTTTCTTGTTGTAAATTGTAAGCTGTATTGCAAACATTTTACAGAGAATTCTTCTCACTGTTATACTATTAGACTTAGTCTAGTGTGTTGTCAAAATAAACACCTCTAGTGTAAAACATTCTGTAAAAATGCATTAACCAGCGCCATGCTTTATCTGGTTTGTTTACAGGGGCTGAACTGTAGACTATCCTCCCTCTCTAAATGATCTGTGATCCAGATCCTGTCTCTCTAATCCCTCTAATGCCGTATAAACCCACTGTCACAAAGACCTAAATGATACGGGTTGCAATCACCTCTTAAACCAGATCCAGAGCGTTGGAATCACTTCCAAAACTTTTTTTTCCTAACTGATGAGTGATAAAAACATTGACAGTCAATCAGAATCCACCCTGCTTTAAAGAACTGGAGCATTTAAAGCAGCACACGACATATAATTGCCCTAATAGCACATACATCTCAGAGACGTCTATTTGATGTGCATGTTTACATCTGGAAGACATTTTTTAGAGTGTTTGCTCATCTGCAATACGTCTACAGGACGTTTCCTGTCAGATGTCAAAGAGATGTTTAGAAAATATCTTTAAGATTTTTATGATTTAGAATGTTTGTAAAACTGTCATCTTAAAGACATCTATCAGATGTTTGTAAACAGCAGATGCTTTTTAGATGAAGTGATCATTAACAGACATCTTACAGATGTACATGTGCTATCTGGGCACAGAATGTCGTAATAACCATAATTTCAAGATGACCATGTGACATTCTACAGAGGGTATGAATTGAAGTCACTTTCCCACTGGTGTCATGACAAATCAGGTCCTCCCTTGAAATCAGGTCTCCCCAAACTGACAGTTAATGATACCCTAAGTATAGACGAATGAGTACATTGCTTATATAATGCGTACAAAAACACAGTGCATAATAAAACCAATTGAACATAATTTCTTAGACTTGATGAACTGTTAATTAATAAATAGTCTAATAATAAGTATATTAAAGGTCCCGTTTTTCGTGGTTTTTTGAAGCTTTGATTTTGTTTATAGTGTGCAATATAACATGTGTTCATGTTTCGCGTGTAAAAAAACACAGTATTTTTCACATAATTTACTTATCTGTATACCGCTGTTTCCACTGTCATAAAAACGGGCTGATGACTTCCTTGTTCTATGAAGTCCCTCCTTCAGAAATACGTAACGAGTTCTGATTGTGCCAGCGGTTCCTGTGTTGTGATTCGACAGCAGCTTAGCGAACCTTGCCCGGAAAGGTCACGCCTCTTACCATAACGTGGAGATGCATGCGCTCAGTGTTATTGTAAACATGTCTTTAATTTTACCCTATCAATTTGAGCCGGAATCAGACCCGGTGATTGGACTGAAGGATTAAAATAACAGCGTTTCGACGACATGGCGACAAACACACTCTACAAACGCAACTCTTGTGTATTCCTGTGGGCGGAGGTTAGTCAAAAAACTGTTTTAGTGACGTCATTAAAGAAGGAAGTAGAGGGATGTAGTCCAAACTGGCCGTTCGATGTAGGCGACTTCTGTTAAATAATATATATCGCTTGGCATTGAACTTTGAGCTTTAAAATTTTACAGATTTTATTTATACTCTAACAACAACATTACACACTAACTAAAGTTTGAAACATGGGATCACGAAGAACGGGACCTTTAAGTGAATAATTGAACATCATTAATTAGTCGAAAACTACTAAAAACACTAATCTACTGCCATGTCAGTAGTTGGCGATGTCACTTTGTAAAGAAACATAGACTGAACACGTAATACGCATGCGCGTGACATCACCGTTTTTACAAATTCGCGGGTTTTTTTTTTTTTCAGTTTGCATGGAGATGATAACTGTATCACTTTCAAAAACTTGCACATTGAATCCCTTTTTCAAAAGTTCAGGTCCCAAAAAAACACTGTTGTCGTGTAAATGAATGGCCAAATTTTGGTGTTGTGTAAATGGTGGTTGGTAAAATAGCTAGTTTTCGATTCAGACTTGTTCTATAAAAACAAAAACGGTTAAGTGAAGATTAAATGACTCACCCGTAACACACAAAAGACGCTGAATTCAGAATAGCACACTACCATAATTGCACTTCCATATTTTTATTTAGCAGAAATAGTAAGAGTAGTATGCTATTCCGAAATAAACCACTGACAAATCCGATCGAATCTTTTTAACTGAACTTGTTTATGATTTGAATCATTGGAATGAATCGAATCTCTACCACTAGCCTACTTCACACACACAAACTTCTCACAGCTGCCTATCTCAGTTCTGACCTGGTCATTTTGGTTGAATTTTTATATAATGCGAGAGTTTTTTATATATTAAAAGTGGGTTACACTGCTGTTGAATAAGGTGTCTTCGCGTTTGGTGAAATCACAGACAGCGAGTGACAGATAAACCGGTATTTAATCTGCTGGCAGATGTGCGTTTCCATCAGAGCGCCGGCACAAGATTTAATCATTTCCTCGGTGTACCAAAGAGCAAAGACGTTGTCGAGGTCGACTGTTGCCAGATTTGAAGTTAATCTTCACAACGGATCCATGTTTGCGGATCAGAGAGTCGACTTTGCCCTCAATTGAGCCCGCGCGCACGGACTGGGAGTCGTTCTCCGCGCGCTCGGTCCCTGTCAGCAGCACCACTATGTCCTGAAAGCACCGCGGGAGGGATGCTCATTCACGGTGACTTATTCTGGAAAGTGATGCCCAGTTAGCACCTATGGATGTGAGGATGGGTGATTCCCACCAGTACGAGTGAGTGGAAAGATGCTGCTCGGATGGAAATTACACCTGTATGGATACAAAAAGAAGAAGGATATGGATGTTGAATGTTCCTCCTGCAGGTGCACCATGCTGAAGGGGACAGGTGTGAGCTTCATCCTGCTGTGTCTGATGGCAGAGGTCAGTCTCAGCGCGCAGCAGGTCTTGAGAATCGGTGAGTATGAAAGCCCTTCATTAATAACAGCTAATGTGTTTTAATATGTTGAATTAACATTTGTGTACTATTATTTTTGTTTGTTTGCCTTTTTCAGTCTCCAAAACGTACTTGGACACTTGAAGTGGCTTAAATTCTGAATGTCATTGTATTAGATAGCAAACTAGAACTTCTGTAGGTCTTAATTCGTGTGCCTCAAGCATAAAATACTCACTTCTATGCGATAAAAATGGTCGATTTATCCCTATATTTTGAAAGTATTTTCACACTTAAGTCACTTAAAAATGTTTGAAAGTCATTTCTGTTAGATTAAAATATCAAACAAAATGGCTTTTATTTTCAAGAAATATAGCACAAGCACACTTAGCAAGCAGAATATTTCACAAAAAATACAATTTTCTACTTAATACTTAAAAGTTCATGTTTAAATCAGTGTATTACTTGTTTCTTTGCAACTATTTATGAAATAGCAATTTCTGAGTGAAAACTGATGTGAAGTAAATCCTAAGCCAATTTTTTTTTTCAGTGTATTTTTGATAAAAAACAATGGATAAAGTGACATCTGTGTGTGCTTTTGAGGAGAACTGGCTTCATATATCCACCGATGGTGATGATGATCTATCCATTCAGTCATATCTGACTCTCGGTGACATTATGCACAAGCATTTTCTATGCTATCCTGTGGAGCACTGCTTCTTTCAACTGTTTAATGTTCATATCCATTTTAATAGTGTCGAGCCAGCGAGCTTCTTTGCTCTCCCCTTCTTCTGATTCCACTGGCCATTCCCAACATTACTGACTTCTCTAGAGAGTTTGCTCGTATCATGACCACAATAAGTCAATCTAAGTCTAGTCATTTCAGCTCAACATCCCTGATTTTATGTGATCAGTACTTCTTTATTTGTTTTCTTGGCTATCCATGGTATTTTTGACAGTTTCTGCCAACATTTCAAATGCATCAATTTTCCTTCCATCTGCCTTTATTGATGTCCAACTCTCGCACATATACTGTACAACGTTGTGGGAAAGATGATGATGGTTCTGACTAATCTGCTTTTGGCATAGTTTGAGTGATATCTTTGCTCTTCCAGATCTTATACATCCTCTAAAACTTATCAAAACACCAGCTGATTGAAAGTCATTGAGCAACAATGACTGAAGATGCAATTTTTATTTGATATTTTGTTATCAAATGCAATGACATTCAGACATTTTTCTTGTTGAAAACTTCAAAGCCTGGTGTAACTTAGTTAACTTTTGGTCATCACATATGATTACGTAGGATTTTTCTTATTAGAAAGTTATTTTTTAGCAATCTTGAGGTGATAAATGTCAATCATGGAAACTGCATAAGAGGTAGAGTGTTGTTTTGTATAGTAAAACTAAATCTGTCTATTTGGAATCTAATGCAGCAAAATTAGAATATGTTAAAAGGGGTGCTTGATTGTGATTTGACTTTTTTAACTTTAGTTAGTGTGTAATGTTGCTGTTTGATCATAAACAACATCTGCAAAGTTCCTACGCTCAAAGTTCAATGCAAAGAGAGATACATTCTTATACAGAAATTGCTTTTTAAGGACTACAATGAGCTTCTTCCCGGGTTAGTGACATCACTAACCCTAAAATTTAAACCCCGCCCCCGAGAACACGCAACAAAGGGGGTGAGGCCATGTTGGTCTGCTTTAGAGAAGAGGAAGAGTTGTTGTAGTAGAGTGTTGTTGTCATGCCGTCATTTTACACCGGACTGCTTCACAAACGAGGGTCAATTCAACACTGGATTTGCACAAAAGATTAACATGACAGCACATGCTAGTCGATGAGTTGAATCAACTCCACAGTAACTACATAAATTTATCCACTAACCATTCAGAAACGTCCAGTTTCATTCTAAAAGTTGTAACTTCTTCCTGAGTCTCTCCATCAGTGTCGACTCCGGTTTGAACAATGTAAGGCTGAACACCGTTATTGACAATCCTCATTTTGGCTGCGTGAGATTCTCCAGCTTTGTTGTTGTTGAGCAACCGAAGCGTGAGCTGTTAAAGCTCCGCCCTCTTCTGGAAAGGGGACTGGGAGCAGCAGCTCATTTGCATTTAAAGGGACACACACAAAAAGGGCATGTTTTTGCTCACACCCAAATAGGGGCAAATTTGACAAGCTATAATAAATGATCTGTGGGGTCTTTTGAGCTGAATCTTCACAAACACATTCTGGGGAAACCAGAGACTTATATTACATCTTGTAAAAGGGGCATTATAGGTCCTCTTCAAGTCTCATGATCTCACTGGCACTTTTGGTTGTTTCTAGAATTTTCTATAAGCACAATTTGAACATTTCTAGATAACAGAATATCATTCATATGTTCTCAAACGGAGTCATTATTTTGTGTACCTCGTTGAATTGTGCGTGATGATGCTTCCAGCTGCAGTATTTTCATTGAACTTTTCAGTCAATATCTAACAGCCACTATCTAACAGCTTCTTATGATCCGTTGTTGTATTTATTGACCAGTAACATTGAGGTTTCTGATATAATGCAGTCCAGTGTATGAATGTCGTAAGTTTGGTAATGCATAATTAATGTAAAGCAGGGGTTCTCAACCTTCCAGATCCACTTTCTTGCAGAGCTGAGCTCCAATCCTAATCAAAGCTAATCAAGAGCTGTGTTCAAAATCGCCCCCTTATTCTCTATTCCCTACATTAGTACACTAATATAGTTAACTTGAAGAAGTGAATGAAATGAATTTGAGTGAATTTGGAGTGCGCCGTAAAGGCTTGCTGTTTTAATAATCATTTGAAATTAGCAAACTGCCAGCTCCAATAGTAATAAAATGATTCATCTTCAACTCTGTCATGTATAAACCTTAATTAAACAATTTAATAATCATTTAAAAAGGAATTTATTCCTGTATGATATTACGCTGTACCCACATTGGACCAGTGATTTGGAAAATTCAGCTGCGTGCGTCATCTTCTGGTCACATGCGGGAATTCATTCGATGAGCAACTCTTACAGTGCATTATGGATATTCTCTAACTGTTGAGAGTGCATTGGTTGTACACTCGTTATTGTGGTGCATTATGGGATTGAATGAGTGCACTCGATAACATCAACTATGGTTTCGGACACCACTACAAATGGCTGTCCGCTCAAATAGAGCTCTATTTAAGGGTATAGAGGGCCATTTCAGACACAGTCAATGTCTTCAGGATTACTAGAAAGCTAAAGTCAGGTGAGTTTCATCAGGGTAGTGGTGAAACTCTGCAAGACAGTTGACCTCGAAGGCCAGAGTTGAGAACCCCTGCTGTAAAGATTGTGTGATATTGTTCACAACATAGTGCGGTTGTTAACTAGTTAAATAACTATTGAGATTTATGGATTGGTTTGTACCAGAGGTGGCTGATAATGTTTCTTTGGAGCCTTTAATAATGTTCTTTGTGCGTTTAATCTGCCGCTATAATTTCTCCTGGTCTGAGGTCGAATCTAATCTTTTTTTCTCTGCAAACCTTTAATCTGCTCCATATGGTTGCTGTTTCAATTAGTCCTCTCAGCTTTTGCTGGGTTAGAAGTAATACTGGAAAATCGTCCCTGTTAAGCATGTTAAACAAGCTGGGCTAATCTGCTTTCTGCTCAGAGACCCTCGGAGTGGGCAGTGACTCCCGGATATCCAGAAAAACTGTGCCAAAACACTGAGAGAATGACCTGAGGCTCAGCAGCAAATATATGTGTTTGATTGAGTAAGATAGATTATTAACAATTACATTTATGCATTTAGAAAATTCTTTTATCCAAAACGACTTTACAAAAGAGGATGTGAAAAGTTGGATTTTATTCCTTAGTTAGAATGATTAACAGTTTATTCAAACAGACTAGAAGCAGTTTTAGACACTAGAATGGTATAAGGGTGAATCCATCCATAAATAATTCTCATTATTTTTTTAATTATTCTCATTAGATTAAATTCTCATTATTGTAATACAGCAATTGCTGTAAAACAGCATTCATTTTTTCAACAGTAATTTAATTTCAACAGCAACAATTCTTTACATTTTAATAATTTTATATTGAAATATTTTATATTATTAATATATTTAAAATTAATATTTTGTGATATTCAGTACATTTTGGAAAGCATCATGTTTATGATCAGATGAATTAGATGCTGTGATTTCATTCAGCTGCGTTAGACTGTTAACTTCTCTGTTTACTGTGTATTTTTAATAAGAGCAAAAACCTAAAAACACTGCATCTTATTGGCCAGTTCTAGAGATAAGGGACACCGAACAGAGACATCTCAGTCTCACACACATCAAACACACTCTCTCACACACAAACACCCGCTGGCTGTGATCCAGTGATGTGGGATAGTGGGATGTTGAATGAATGGAGGGAAGAACTGCATCTTTGTCCTCTGATCCTTTAGCTGTTGGCTCACTTCGCTGTGAGGTCCGTATCTGAAACACTCACGTCCACAACTCTCACAGCAACAGATCTGAATCACTTCTGACTGGCACAGTCTCAGGATTATATGACACAGATTTGAGGAAGATCAAAATGGCTTTCACCAAAATTCAGAATTCTAGGCCATTTGATTCAAAAGTTAAAACCTACACTAAATGTTTGGAATAATTAAGATTTGTTTTATGTTTGAAAAGAAGTCTCTTCTGCTCAGCAAGGCTGCATTTATTTGATCAAAAATACAGTAAAAATACTGTATTTTGTGTACATATTGTGAAATATTATTACAATTTTCTATTGTAATATGTGTTCAAATTTAATTTATTCCTGTGATTTAAAGCTGAATTTTCAGCATCATTACTCCAGTCTTCAGTGTCACATGGTCCTTCAGAAATCATTCTAATATGATGATTTATAATGGGAATAAATTACATTTTAAAATATATTAAAATATTTTAAATCGTAATAATATTTCACTATGTCACTGCTTACATAAATGCAGACTTGATGGGACTTCTTTCAAAAACATTTAAAAAACTTAACGACTCCAAACTTTTTACCAGTAGTGTATTTTGAACTATAGGTGGCGCTTATGGGTTTGAAGGACTGATATTGCCATCAGGAGTGTTCATATCTTGCCTGCAGTGGCAGTCTTTGCAATTTGGAGGCCTGTTTCAAAGAAACAGTTGGAAAAAAAAAAACATTGGATGCAATGCTACTGCAATTTATCTCTGTTATATTTACAATAATATCTCATATTTCATTCTTATTAGTCTATTTATAAACACATTATATCTATTTAACCAGAACTATTGTTACAATCAAGACCGAAAACAAAAACAGCATTCAATCTTCATCCCTCAGTCCCTCAGCTAAAATGAAATTATACTACAGTAGTTGGCGGCAAATCATAGTCTAACGGGTTAATCATTCAGTCAAATGATTTGTTCAAAATGGCTGATTCATTCAAGCACAAAGCAGAAGTGACTGAGTGAGTCGTTGAGTCATTTATTAATTTGTTCATTTATTTTTCATTTATTAAATTGATTTGTTCAAAAATGCAGATTAATTCAGTAACGAAAATTGAAACTGTTTTGACGTGCAATGGCTCTACTTTTTTGTTGGCAAAAAAACAGACAATATTGAGTCTAAAAAGTAATTTACCTAAAAGCCTATTAACTTATTGTTTGTTGAATTGTTATATAAAATCAACATCACATTTGCAAATGTGCCGATATTTGCGATATGTGATATTGATTATAAATATTAAAACCAAGAACTTATACAAACCCGATTCCAAAAAAGTTGGGACACTGTACAAATTGTGAATAAAAAAGGAATGCAATAATTTACAAATATCATAAACTTATATTTTATTCATAATAGAATATAGATAACATATCAAATGTTGAAAGTGAGACATTTTGAAATGTCATGCCAAATATTGGCTCATTTTGGATTTCATGAGAGCTACACATTCCAAAAAAGTTGGGACAGGTAGCAATAAGAGGCCGGAAAAGTTAAATGTACATATAAGGAACAGCTGGAGGACCAATTTGCAACTTATTAGGTCAATTGGCAACATGATTGGGTATAAAAAGAGCCTCTCAGAGTGGCAGTGTCTCTCAGAAGTCAAGATGGGCAGAGGATCACCAATTCCCCCAATGCTACGGCGAAAAATAGTGGAGCAATATCAGAAAGGAGTTTCTCAGAGAAAAATTGCAAAGAGTTTGAAGTTATCATCATCTACAGTGCATAATATCATCCAAAGATTCAGAGAATCTGGAACAATCTCTGTGCGTAAGGGTCAAGGCCGGAAAACCATACTGGATGCCCGTGATCTTCGGGCCCTTAGACGGCACTGCATCACATACAGGAATGCTACTGTAATGGAAATCACAACATGGGCTCAGGAATACTTCCAGAAAACATTGTTGGTGAACACAATCCACCGTGCCATTCGCCGTTTGCCGGCTAAAACTCTATAGGTCAAAAAAGAAGCCGTATCTAAACATGATGCAGAAGCGCAGGCGTTTTCTCTGGGCCAAGGCTCATTTAAAATGGACTGTGGCAAAGTGGAAAACTGTTCTGTGGTCAGACGAATCAAAATTTGAAGTTCTTTTTGGAAAACTGGGACACCATGTCATCCGGACTAAAGAGGACAAGGACAACCCAAGTTGTTATCAGCGCTCAGTTCAGAAGCCTGCATCTCTGATGGTATGGGGTTACATGAGTGCGTGTGGCAAGGGCAGCTTACACATCTGGAAAGGCACCATCAATGCTGAAAGGTATATCCAAGTTCTAGAACAACATATGCTCCCATCCAGACGTCGTCTCTTTCAGGGAAGACCTTGCATTTTCCAACATGACAATGCCAGACCACATACTGCATCAATTACAACATCATGGCTGCGTAGAAGAAGGATCCGGGTACTGAAATGGCCAGCCTGCAGTCCAGATCTTTCACCCATAGAAAACATTTGGCGCATCATAAAGAGGAAGATGCGACAAAGAAGACTTAAGACAGTTGAGCAACTAGAAGCCTGTATTAGACAAGAATGGGACAACATTCCTATTCCTAAACTTGAGCAACTTGTCTCCTCAGTCCCCAGACGTTTGCAGACTGTTATAAAAAGAAGAGGGGATGCCACACAGTGGTAAACATGGCCTTGTCCCAACTTTTTTGAGATTTGTTGATGCCATGAAATTTAAAATCAACTTATTTTTCCCTTAAAATGATACATTTTCTCAGTTTAAACATTTGATATGTCATCTATGTTGTATTCTGAATAAAATTTTGAAATTTGAAACTTCCACATCATTGCATTCTGTTTGTATTCACAATTTGTACAGTGTCCCAACTTTTTTGGAATCGGGTTTGTATTTTTTTGCAACATATATTGGTATTGGAAGCATTTTTATTCATTTTGGTTGCATTTTTGCCCCTAGCCCCGTTAATTTCAACCCCTGGAGTCTGTTCGCTGTGTGATGACGGGCACAAGCAGAGGCCCGTTCTGTTGTGAGGCCCGTTTCAAGTGAAACAGGTGAAACATAGCAAAGAACACTACTGCTTGCCTGATCAGTGAAATTATTCAAAGATGCATTCTCATTATTTGATATACAGGATTTCTGATTTGTAAAATGCAGCTTTAAGTAGAATTTGTGCATTTTTCATATTTTAATGGAGTTTCAGTCAGTCAGTGAAATACAACTTTGTTTTGAGTCAACAGTGTCAAAGACAAACCAAGGTTGTCCGTGTGACACGCAAACATTACAAATCCCGAGCCTGAAATCAATTAATTCCGATTTATTCCACTTCATGGCGAATTGTGCAATTTGTCAAAGTCACACGTTTGATTGATGCTTTCATTTGATTAGCATCTCATTACCCAAAAGCCCCTGCAATGATGTCAGAGCTGAAGACATACAAGGTGTAGACGCTGAAGCCGGTGGAAATCTGAATTAACTTCATGCACGATGATGATGTGTTTAAGGTTTATCAAGTGTTTCTGAAATTGTGCCCAGTTTGTTTCCAGATTCTAAGATGCATGTTTGTTTAATTGGTCTGTGATTGGCTGATTATATAACAGGTCATACCATTTCTCTCTGCTTAAAGGTCCAGCCAATTGTGTATTACTGTATATTTCTGAAGGTTAGAAATGTAGCTCTGTGAATGATTTTTGAATGATAAAAACTATATTCAGGTTCAGATCCATCTGCCCTCTGAATCTGAGAACAGCAAAATTCAATAGAAACCAGCGTAATCCGAACATCATTTCTGCCAAAGCAGGTCAGAATAGTGGAACGCTTCTCTAATGAAAAGCAATCCTCATTTGTGCTGCTACATCTCCGCTGGAAGTCACATGAAGGTGAGGATCTTGGAGGAATCTGGCATGTTCAATGATTCTTGCTTGACTGCTCAGCCTTACATTTTCATCATTGCTGTAATTCGCTTCCATAATGCTCTGCTGCTTTTGAGATGATATTTGCCCTATACGCAAATGTCAGAATAGGGTTTTGAATAAGATCCTTGAGATGACCTCCATCTTGTTTTTGTAAATAAATAAGAGCTGCACATGAACAGGAGAGTTTGAGAAAGGAAAGATTTGTTTTATTGGAAGTGAGTTTCTTTGCTGCTGACCTTTGATGACCCTAACCCTAACCATACTAATAAGTAAAAATGATTTTAGATAAACATCACATTTGTGTTTCTTTTTTTAGTTTTATTGCTGAAGTAAGAGTGTTGAACTTCTCCTGCATTTTATTCTTCTGTGATCCAGAATAGCAGCACAGCTGAAAGGTTTGTTTGAGCTGTGCCCTCCACTGTACAGGGGTGAATTTCCATTTCCTTTTTGATTTGCACTCATGGGCGTTTTTCCAAATAAACTTCCCTCGCCCACTTGACGAAGTTGAACGCACTTCAAAATGACGGCGGGAAAAAAGTGCTTAGAGAAGTTTGCGAGTATATGTCTAAAAGTGGAGTTAAACGCAGCCTTGGTGTGAAAGGGCCTTTACGTTTGCCAAAAATATAACTTTTTTTGTTGTTGTTGTTATTAAAAACTAAAGAAGCAAGTCCAGCCCAGCTGAGAAAAAGTAACGCAAAAGTAATGTGTCGCATTACTTTACATAAAAAGTAACTAAGTAACGGAATTAGTTTCTTTTTTGGGATTAACGCAATACTGTAACACATTACGTTTAAAAGTGACTTTCCTCAACACTGCATATAAGATTGTAATGGAAATGAGAAGCGTACAATTAAGAAAGTTATCTGGTTATCTCCTTACTCACCCAAATCCGTCAACAAGGATACTTTACACAAATGCAAGTGCATTAGCAGTTAGTTGTGAATCAAGGGTGTTTCATATGAGATGAGATGAGGTCAGATGATGAGGCTGAAACCAGTCCAGTGCAAGTAGGCTTTGACTATTTAATTTTACTTAACATTATTTTTTGTATCTGTCATACTGAAGAGAACATTTTGAAGGTTATTGGTTTTTATGCCATTTTTGAGCACTTGAGCTTAACTGAGACTTGAGTGTTTGTAGGCGTTTAAGAGGCTGTTGTGTCAACATTGATTTATTGCAATTTTGAGATGTTCAGTTTTATTTTGATTTTAGAAAATAAATGTGATTGCTCTCCTCACAAATCAACTGTTTCTTATTTTTCACTGGCATCATGTCTCTTGGGTGTTGAGGACTAGTGCATGTTTGAGCCTATATACAGTATGAGTAAAATACTGAAAATAATGAGTTTCTTTCTTCTGTTGAACACAAAAGAAGATATTTTGAAGAATGTTGGTAACAGGACAGATGACGCCAGCCATTGACTGCGATAGTATTTATTTTCCTTCTATGGTGGCTATTGTCAACTGTCTGGTTACCAACATTTTTCAAAATATCTTTTTTTGTGTTCAACAGAAGAAACAAAACAAAAAACATACAGGTTTGGAACAACATGAGATTGAGTAAATGATGACAGAATTTTCATTTTGGGGTGAACTATCCCTTTAAGTACTGTTAAAATCAGAGACTCTTAAGATTTTTACTCAAGTCGTATTGGAATTGGTGAATTGTAACTTGTAATGGAGTCATTTTCACGGTCAGATATCTGTACTTTTACTCAAGAATGGTTTCCAGGTACTCTTTACACCTCTGGTTATCTGCTGGGAAACTAAATGCTACCAATTCAAATACACTTTTGAGTATTACCAGATATAAACAATGAACAGGAGAGTTTGAGAAGGGAAAGACTTGTTTTACTGGAAAAAAAAAAATGTTATACATATATATAAAATAAAAATAAATGGAATTTAAAAAGGTAATTTATTTAAAAAAACATTTAGCAGATCCAGAGTGATTGCAGAAGTGTTTGAGCTTGAATGATGACTCCAGGTTGATCGTCAGGTGTTCGGTGGGGTTTCTCTGATTATTCAGAGCGTCAGCAGGAAGCTCATGTCAACAGCGGCTCCATGCTGGTACACCAAATCAGAGAGGTTTACGTGCGGTGGCTTGTGGAAACTGGTCACTTTGAGGTATTTTAACTGCAGATTTGCTGTTCATGACAGTGTTAGTTAATCTCAAAATGGTGCATACAGTGTGTTTACAGACGTGGATTAGCATGTGCTCAAGGTGACTTTGAATTTGTAGAGAGTTTCTGCAGTGTAAATAAGCCTATAATGGTTTGATTTCTTTGTTAACTCCTGATGCAGGAGCTGTTTTGATAGTAAATGTGCATTGGCTTGAATTTTGCCTTTTTTATTTGAAAGATAATAGAGTGTCCACTTTAGGTTGTCCTTATGGTTTG
This sequence comes from Ancherythroculter nigrocauda, assembly GCA_036281575.1. NCBI lineage: Eukaryota > Metazoa > Chordata > Actinopteri > Cypriniformes > Xenocyprididae > Ancherythroculter > Ancherythroculter nigrocauda. The sequence goes on from VTFQ01000641.1 coordinate 185,211, forward strand.
TACTGTAAAGTATAAAGGTACTCTATGTTACTGAATGTTTTCTATTTTCATATATCATTGTATGTAAAGTATGTCCAAGCTCAGCAATGCAAAGAAAAAAAAAGCTATTTTTTCAAACCCCTTGTGTTTGTTGGCCCGTGTGAGGCAGTGCATTTCTTTCTGAAGACACTGACTTTACACACAGCTGTGAAAACCAGGTGCCTTAACCGGTAACCCGGCAACAAGCAGATCAGGACCCCGTCATGGTTGACTTCCTCGCTGCCTGAGAGAGAAACAGCTCTTTTTTTAAGTCTGAAATAGAAATGGCATTTAATTAAATAAATAAAGAATGTTGTAGTTGCAGAGCTGCTCTGCATTAATATTCTAAAACAATCTGGCTGGAGAAGAATGAATACAAAATTGTGTGATTGCTGTCATGTATTTTCATTCTATTAAGGGCTTGTAAAGGTGTTTATGCATTTCTAACCCTATACAAAATATCTTAAATGTCATATATTCAACAGGGGCTAAATATCTGTCATGCACTTTATGGCTCTGTTCAACAACCTATAGTGCTGTATACTGAACATAGGCAACTGACTTCTAAGGAAGCATCCTGAAATAGATGAAATAGAACATCATAAGAGACTTATTTGAAACACCCTAAATAGGGAGAAACTTTATATGTCATACAAACAGCACTCCTCAATTTATTTCAATATTTTGGCTAGAGAGGCACAATATATCAGCCACCATATTGGTATTGGCCGATATATGTTTATTTTTAATGTTATTGTTATCGACCCGATAAGAAAATTTGGCCAATATATCAAAGCCGATAAATAATGGATTAATTCCTTCAGATGAGACACTTCAGATGCGCATTGTCCACCATTATGGCTTTGAATTGCTTGAAATATGATTGAATTCACTTCAAAAATGAAAATACAGTTAAGTACAATATACAGCGCAAGTCTGTCATATAGACTACACAATATTATAATGAGAACATTATAACCGTGTGCTGGGGACATGGCTTTTAATGGTCAGACTTTTGTTTTTGAAATCAGGTGTTTTAAAAATTATATAAAAAATGTATTTAGATTTATCGGCCGATATATCGGTTATCGGCTTTCAAATATAAAGAATTATCGGTTACCGTATCGGTAAAAATATTCATATTGGTGCATCCCCATTTTTGCCAATAGCATGTTGCAAAGCTAATGATGCTACTCTAATAGGCATTATATATAGAGATGCACCAATGTATCGGACAATAATCGGTATCAGCCGATAAAAGCTATTATTTATTGTTTAAAAACAGCCGATGATCAGGGCCGATTATATCCTGTCAATCAAAAAGGTGCAGAAAAACCTACTGAAACTCATACTCTGTGTGAAGAGAATATCTCATGTTGAATTTAGGGCAAGTTAACGCGACAATAAAGCATTTAACAGTTAAAAACAGCTACATAAAGCAGGCTCTTTTTGACCCTATGAATCATCTGTAGTTCAAGACAGGGTTGCCAAGTCTGCAGTTTTCCCTACACTAAACATTTTTTTAATGTGCTTCTGTTCCAAAACCTTGTGAGCTGCCTATCTAAACAACATTTTAAGGCATTATAGGTTGTTCAAAAAGATAGGCAGCAACATTACGCTTCCTTATAAGATACCTTATTTCGGCAGCATCCCATTGGAGCATCAATACCCCAATGCACTGCAAAGAGCTCTCTCTCTCTCTCTCTCTCTCTCTATATTTATATATATATATATTTATATATAATTGGAGATGCAACGATACTACATTTCTCAGCCGATACCAATAGCTGATTATTCAGAATGATATTGGCTGATGCCAATGCTAACACCGATAGATTGATTTTTCTTATGGAGAAAAAAATCGCTCCCAAATAATACTGCAAACTATACAGAGAATTTATTGAGATGGCATTTATTGTTTGAATTTCATGATAAAATTGACAGAATTTGAAAGCTGAGACTTTATTTCTTTTTAGAAGTAACAAAGCACAAATCTACGGAGCCCCGGACATGACATGCAGGAAAAAAATTGTAGGCTAAATCGTGCACACAATTTACTAATTCGTTCCCTTGATTTACTAAAACGTGCGCACGATTTACTATTTCGTTCCCATTTAGTAAATCGAGGGAACGATTTAGTAAATCGTGTGCACAATTTAGTAAATCGAGGGAACGAAATAGAAAATCGAGGGAACGAAATAGTAAATCGTGCACACGATTTAATTTTTTTTCTTGCATGTCATGGGGCATGACAAATCGGAGATGCGCGCTACAAATCTTTATCGGAGTGTCTATTTACACTAAGTGCAAATAGCCTGCCTTGTTGGCAGAGGCTGTTTACACTAACTCCGCCCACTGACGTCTGGTTGGGCCAGACAAAATTATGGAAGATGCTGGACTGTCAACAGAAGCAATAGTGTAGGGGGTAAGGGGCGTGGCATCAGACCGGAAAGGCATTTATTTTGTCTAACATGTGTTTAAAGGTGCCCTTGATTCAAAAATTGAATTTACCTCGGCATAGTTAAATAACAAGAGTTCAGTACATGGAAAAGACATACAGTGAGTCTCAAACTCCATTGTTTCCTCCTTCTTTTATAAATCTCATTTGTTTAAAAGACTTCCGGAAAACACTCGGATTTCAACATAACACCGACTGTTACGTAACAGTCGGGGGCTCCACCCCAATATTTGCATAATGCCAGTGTTCAAATGCATTACACAAGGACAGCCAGTAACGTCTGGATCTGCACAGATGAATCATCAGACTAGGTAAGCAAGAACAACAGCGAAAAATGGCAGATGGAGCAATAATAACTGACATGATCCATGATATCATGATATTTTTAGTTATATTTGTAAATTGACTTTCTAAATGTTTCGTTAGCATGTTGCTAATGTAGGCTACTGTTGGTTAAAGTTACACCGTTTATTACTGTATTCAGTGAGTATTGAGCGTCGCTATTTTCATTTTTAAACACTTGCAGTCTGTATAATTCATAAACACAACTTCATTCTTTATAAATCTCTCCAACAGTGTAGCATTAGCCGTTAGCCACGGAACACAGCCTCAAACTCACTCAAAATAAAACGTTGACATCCAAATATATACTTTACTCACATAATTCGAAGCATGCATGCAGCATGCATGACGAACATCTTGTAAAGATCCATTTGAGGGTTATATTAGTTGTGTGAACTTTGTAAATGCGCTGTAATATAGTCAACAACTCATGTGGCAGGGAACACGCTCGCTCTTAAAGGGGCGGCGTCAGTGAAAATCAGTGCATTGTTAATGATGCCCCAAAATAGGCAGCTAAAAAAATTAATTTAAAAAAATCTATGGGGTATTTTGAGCTGAAACTTCACAGACACATTCAGGGGACACCTAGGACTTATATTACATCTTGTAAAAAAACAATCTAGGGCACCTTTAATAATAAAGTGTTTATCGGTTAGGGTTAGGTGTAGGGAGGGCTTTATTGTCCCAATAAGGCAGCATCCATTTAATAATTTTAATAAATATAATTATTTACACTATGTTATTATTTCATACCATTTAATGTACAACAACAATGAGGTGCAAATAGTATCTGCCACTATTTATATGTATAAATAGCATCTAACCACTGTTTACTCTTAGCCTATTGCAAGGGAAATATTGTAAAATAGATTCTATTGCTATTTGTACTTAGTGTAAATAGCATCTGCCAAGTATGTTTGATATACAAAGATGTCTGTTTTTTTTTTGTTTTTTTTACAAAATGCATGCTTTACAAAATGCATAACGCAATTAGTTTATTCAACGTATCATAAGATAGAAAGCATCATTAAAGCAAACAGGGCAGCTGATGAAGCTGTCAAGACCAATGAAATGAATTTGAACAGTTCCACAGGAATGAAGGAATTGAACATCTGAAGCTTTAGAACATATTTGATTTTCATGCCCTTTTCACATAAGCCTGTAAGTGGTTCTGCTTGAACAGCCACAGTGAAATGTCATTACCTTGAGTTTACCGATGAGAAAGTCTGTATTTTTATCCCTCCTGTGAGAATGAAATATTCCCAGAGAAGAGAGCAGCTCCTGCGTGGTGTGGTTTGCTAACCGTAATTAACCCTGGAGTTTATAGGGCTGGATTTGAGCATGTGTTTCACCCACACAAGGGTCTCTCAGTGTGAAAGGTGTCACAGCGCCAGTGGAAGAAAAAGGTCATTCACAATCAGAGCCCAGAGGGGAGGCCTTGCCCTCTCGTTCTTTACCTCTCTTCTCTTACAACATCAATCACACAATCTCTCAAAAAAAATCCTGTTGAAGTTGTTTTTCGAGGTGCTCGCAGCCAATCGCTGGCGTCTCTGAGGGCTGATTGTTCTCAAGTTGTCATTTATAAAAAAGGCGAGTGATAAACGACGTGCTGATTTGATGTGATTCGTGGGGAACAACAAAGGTCAACAAAACAAGAACAATTTTGATTTAAAGAACTATTTTAATCAAATATCATACATGTTTAAACAATAGATTTTTACTCATCGTAATCCAATAAAACTACTAACTAAACACAAAGTGTACCACTAGAATCTCATTTTATCCCATAGTTAACAGCTGTTTTCACCCTTTGATAATGTTTTGTGTCACTTTAGGCAGGGTTGCCAGGTTTTTACAACAAAACCCGCCCAATTGCTACTCAAAATTAGCCCAAAACTATCCCAATCCTTTATTTTTATGTGTATCAAATGTCTCTAAACGCATATAGTCAGCAATGCTTGTATGTTGTGCATTTATCGCCACACTATATGTGTTTTCTCAGAGGTTTGACTCGTAATAATTTGAACTTGTGCTCCAGTACAGATATGCGTGCATGCTCTGCACTAAAGCAGATTTTGCATTTATTATTTGTTTTGTCATATTCTGCCTGTAGTTGTCATGTAGATTAAAGGTCGTTTAAGGATTAGAGACGTCATGACCGAAAATTCATAAACCGTTTTGTGCTGCCACAGCTTGAGCAACAACAGAGATTATGAGACAATCAGGATGGCTTGTATCTTAGGGTAATAATTGTTTCAACCTTCACTGTACACAAACAAGTTATCTTTATAAATGAACATTTTATTGCATTTTCTTATTGGTGTCTACGTTTCAATTTTAGGAGAAACATCTTTTCTTGTCTGAAGCATGAATGAAAAGTCAAAGAAAGTCTTCTGATCTAAGATTTGAGATTACTAAAGTCTTTTTTGACCAAACTATGTTTCCTCTTTCTGTCTGTGCAGGTGGGATTTTCGAGACACTTGAGAATGAACCGATTAGCGTGGAGGAACTTGCCTTCAAATTCGCTGTAACCAACATTAACAGAAACAGGACTTTAATGCCCAACACCACCCTCACCTACGACATCCAGAGAATCAACCTGTTCGACAGCTTCGAGGCCTCCAGACGAGGTTTGATGCTTACATTTACACATTTGACAGACACTTTTATCCAAAGCAACAGATCAGTTCATGCATTCCCTGGGGATTGAACCCATGAATTTGGTGTTGCAAGCACCATGATTTACATTTGAGCTACAGGAATGATAGTTAAAAGAGCTTAATACCAATCCTGCAGTTTATTTTATATAAATGCATTTAAATATACACTAAAAAATGATATGATCGATAAGTTATGGCAGCATATGTTTTTCCATTACTTTAACTCAAAATTATTCAACCAATTTCAACTTCATTTTTTTAAGTTGTACAAGATTCAACTACACTCTTTAAAGTGAAGGTTCTTTATTGGCATCGATGGTTCCATGAAGAACCTTTAAAATCCATGGAATGTTTTCAAAGCACGAAAGGTCCTATGTAGTGGAAAAGGTTCTTTAGATTATAAAATGTTCTTCACACTAAGGGTGTGTTCACACTTGTAGTTCGGTTCTCTTGGTTCTTTTGGTCCGGACCAAAAAAAAGAAAATGACACATTTAGTCCTGGTTCGCGTAGCATTCACACTGTCATTATCCGGGTTTCCACTAATGATGAACTTTTGTGATATTGTTGATAAAAAATTATTGCGAAATGACGGTGATTCCATTTACTGATGTTATGCTTCTAAAACATAATTTTTACTTCTCACTATAAGTCATTAAAAAATTCATGTCAATGGATGTTATTAGGTTTAAGTATATTACAGAACTGTACTATCCTTTATTTTTAATTTAGGCATTTAGGCGTGTTATCCAAGCATTAATGGCAAGGAAAGCACTTTATACTTGAAAGCGGCCATGTATGTGGTGTTTCTGGGTGTTTCTCCCCCATATCTGCTTCGAAATTGTCACAATTCCTTAGAATCCAGTATTCCTGTAATTCCTTTGTCTTTTATGAGTTTAATAAAGAGCACTATCTCATCTTCGTGTCCAAGAATACCGCCTTCTTTAAAGAATGTCGACTTTTACATACGCCAGTTAACCTGTAGATGCGAAAAAAAAAATTTCCATTGCAGTTTCACAAAATATTCCTTTTTCAAATTGCCTGAAAAACCACCTATGCGAGTGTAAAAATGTTTTTGCGATACATGGGAGTTTATGCAAAATTCGCATGTTTCCAATAGCCGTATTTTCAGTTTGCAATTTCATTTTGAAAGGTAATGGAAACAGCTATTTTTAACACAAAACCTAAATATACAAAAATGGCTGCGTACTGTAGATTTTACAACGGAACTTGTCGAACATCCAAAACAATGCTGTGTTCTGGGATAAATGCGCTCATTGTATGTGGTATATGATGGAGTTGACAACTCATTAAGAGCTTATCAAAGGAATCCCTGCGTCAGACACACAAACGAAGATCTGCCGTGAGGAGATGTGGTTCTGACGCCTGTACAGAACTGTGATGGGCAACATCGCAACTATGACGAGGAAAAACAGGTATTCTTGAGCATTCTGTCCTTTTTAGGGTCGCATCTTGTCCAGTTTTTGGTTTGTTTAGATGTCTTTGGTCCGTGTTGCGTTCATATTTCAGTCGAACCGCACCAGAGTTCATTTGGAAGCGGGCCGAGACCCATCTTTTCAGTGGTCTTGGTTCGCTTGTTTGATGTGCACCAGGGTTCAGATGGCAGCGTTCACACTTATCCAAAGTTTGTTTTAATCGAACCAAACCTGACAAGTGTGAACACACCCTAAGAAGAAACTGGTTTGTGGAACCCTTTTGGAACCTTTATTTTCAAGAATGTAGGCAAGATTTAAAAAAAAATGAGTTGAAATGACTTGTACAGCCAATTTTGATGTACTTCAACATTGAAGGCAGCAACTGAACTTTAGTTTTTAAGTTGAATTAGGGGGATAACAGTGTGTTAATGAAGTCACTGATGTTCTGTTGGTCTTGATGTCAGCCTGTGATCAGCTGGCTCTCGGTGTGGCCGCGGTGTTCGGCCCGTCACACAGTTCTTCGGTGAGTGCGGTCCAGTCCATCTGTAACGCGCTGGAGGTTCCTCACATCCAGACCCGCTGGAAACACCCGTCTGTGGACAACAAAGACAGCTTCTACATCAACCTGTACCCAGACTACGCCTCCATCAGCCGCGCTGTGCTGGACATCGTGCAGTTCTACAAGTGGAAAGCCGTGACGGTGGTGTACGAGGACGCAACAGGTGGGCCCACTGATCAGAAACGCCACTTTTATTTCTCAGGAGGTTCACGTTCTCAGATATAATTCAAGTATCAACTTTGGCTCTTATGTATCTCCTAAAATGGAAGAAAATAAATGTGTGAAACAAAAAATAGAGTGAAATGAAACAGTAAACTCTTAAAAATAAAAGCTGAATTCATGAAGAACCTTTAAGACAAATTGAACCTTTCCATTGCAAGTACTTTATAGTGGAAAAAGGATCTTCTGATTATTAAAATATTCTTCACAGAAAGAAAGGTTCTTTGGGAAATCAAAAATGATTCTTCTACTGCAGTACTACAAAAACCCCCTTTCGAAGCCTTTATTTTTAAGAGTGTGGATATGCCTTGGAGAAATATGATGAGAAAAGTTTGAGTTCATATTGAAATACTTTGGTATCTTGGCAAATCTTTGCATAGTTTAAGAATATGTTGAGATCTTTTCTGAAACTCTTGGGGTTGCTTTTGTTTTAGTTTGTCTTTTCCTCAAGAGAAACTTCTAAAAATCAGCAGCACCTAATCAAAAATCTCCATTTAATTTTGTTGCTGTCTAGGAGAAACAGGTGAGATTTTGAAGAGATCTCACTGGTGATTTTTCTTTTTTCTTTACTGTATTTATGATTTCTAAATGCATTTACAGGCTACATATATTTAAAATGACCCAGAATATGTACAATTAACAGACTCAACTGATTAGGAAAAAAGATGCAGGAGTTAGATGAATTTATCATCATCATATCAGTGCGTGTAATGTGTATGCCATATTTATCAACCGGCCCATGAGTGTCTGATGGTTATTAGGATCTCAATGCATGAAAAATGTCCATAATTCACACTTCTGCTCTGAATTTGACATTTTTGTGTAAATTGGTGTGGTTAATATCGACTTTGAGATCGTAAAACTTTGGGATCATTTGTTTGCTGAAATGACATTTCTTAATTATTAATAAGATTAGGATATGATTAATTGTGTGTAATTTTTCAGGGCTGAAAAATATTAAAAACCGAAAACAGCATCATTCCTGTTTGGGAAAAGAAGACATAAGCATTACTTTTCCTTTTTTATGTGATGAGAATTTGAATTAAGTCCAAAAATCAACTTAAAATTATATTTGATAAATCTGAGTCAAAGCAGAACTTGATTAACTCATTTAAAATTACGGTTAATTTCATATTTACAAAAAAAGTTTGGCTTAGTAAAATGTTTTAATGTTTTTGAAAGAAGTCTCTTACCAAGGCTGCATTTATTTGATCAAAAATACAGTAGAAAACAGTAAAATTGTGGAATAATATTGCAATTTAAAATAACTGTTTTCTATTTGAATATATGTTAAAATGTAATTTATTTCTGTGATTAAAGCTGAATTTTCAGCATCATTACTCTCTCAGTCTTCAGTGTCACATGATCCTTCAGAAATCTTTCTAATATGATGATTTGATGCTCAAGAAACATTTCTGATTATTATTAATGTAATATTTTATATGTAATATTTTTTAGGTCTAATTCGTCTTCAGGAGCTGATCAAGGCTCCGTCGCGGTACAGTATCAAGATCAAAATCCGACAGTTACCGATAGGAAGTAAAGATGCCCGGCCGCTTCTTAAAGAGATGAAGAAGGGGAAGGAGTTTTGTGTCATCTTTGACTGCTCGTACCAGACCGCTGCAGACGTCCTCAAACAGGTAAAACACTGGGGCTGAGCGCCATTCAGAGCTGGAATGTGTTTTAAATTCCAATTCCATTGTTAAATTCAATTTGAATTTGATTTGAGGTGGCAAACATTCCAATTTAAATGTTTGAATGCATTCAAGCTAAAATTAAGAAAAAAAAAATGTTTTGTTTGTTTTCCAGTACAAATATTTAAACATTCTTACATTAAGACACATTTACTGGAGAAGCAAATTTACCTCAGACGTTAAGTCTTGTTTTCTGACAAATTGCTCAAAATTATGTTTAGTTTATGCTTAAAACAAGAATAAGTATCTGCCAAATGGAGTCAGAAAAATCATTTTCTTCAGTGTATGACTGTACCAAAAAAGCAAAGTTTGTCAAGACAAAGCCTTGTTTGAAGGTTTGGTAGTAAAGTTTAGTAGTAAAGTAAAAGAGTAAAGCATTACCTGTTTTGAATTTGATATCATGAGATATTGTGACATTATTCACCGTTGTCTGATGTCATGCATTGACATCATCAAATCCCATTTACTGTTACAGCAATAAAAATACAAATCCCCATCAAATGTGATGCATTTGATTGCTCCACTTTGTGGCTGTTATTGAAAAAAAGATATAGTCATGCTTTATTTCAGCGTTTTGATTTCAGGTCTTGTGGAGTCAATGCAAATACTGTACATATCTAATGTTCATAATAAGAGCCTAGAATGAATGCTGGTGCAGAAGGAGGTTTAACATGTCCTCCTCTTTCTCTCTCTGCTGTTCTGCTGTAGCTGTTGTCTATGGGCATGATGACAGAATACTACCATTTCTTTTTTACCACTCTGGTGAGTTTTTCTTTGGTGCTGTCATTGTTTTGAAAGGTGTGTTCTGCTGATTTGAATTTAGTGCTCTGCAATATTTTCAGTCACTAGATGCTGCAGTGAGGATGTATTTTTGACAGAAACGGAAGTGTTAAAATGCTCATTTCTGGGTTTTGGCCTATAAAAATATGCCATCCCTATAGCACTCTATAGACATTTTTAGAAGAGGAATCTTTTAAAGCTTTTCATTTGATGTGTAAGGACTGAGTTGATGTATTGACACAACTGTATGACACAGGATCTGTATGCGTTGGACCTGGAGCCGTACAGATACAGCGGGGTGAACATGACGGGATTCCGTCTGCTCAACATCGACAGCCCTCAGGTGGCGTCAGTGGTGGAGAAATGGTCCATGGAGCGACTGCAGGCTCCACCCAAACCTGAGACCGGCCTGCTGGATGGAATGATGACAGTCTGTCCATCTTCTGAATATAAATATATATATGATCATATTACATATCAAGTTTTATTCTATTCATTAGTGCTCGGACAATACATTGATTCTCAAATCTCATTTTGCAATTTCAATTCTGAGCTCAGTTTTAACAGCAGTCAAAAGCTCACAAAGAAGAGTGCTGGAGAGTGATCGTGTGTAAAGGGTTAGTTCACCCAAAAATGAAAATTCTGTCATTTATTACTCACCCTCATGTCATTCCACACCCGTAAGACCTTCGTTAATCTTCGAGACACAAATTAAGATATTTTTGTTGAAATCCGATGGCTCCGTGAGGCCTGCATAGGGAGCAATGACATTTCCTCTCTCAAGATCCATTAATGTACTAAAAACATATTTAAATCAGTTCATGTGAGTACAGTGGTTCAATATTAATATAATAAAGCGACAAGAATATTTTTGGTGCACCATAAAAAACAAAATAATGACTTATATAGTGATGGCCGATTTCAAAGCACTGCTTCAGGAAGCTTCTGAGCATAATGAATCAGCGTGTTGAATCAATGGTTCGGAGCGCCAAAGTCACGTGATTTCTTGATACACGATCCAAATCATGATTCAACATGCTGATTCATTATGCTCCGAAGCTTCCTGAAGCAGTGCTTTGAAATCGGCCATCACTAAGCAAGTATGTAATTTTTTTTTTTTTTTTTTGGCGCACCAAAAATATTCTCGTGGCTTTATAATATTAATATTGAGCCACTGTACTCACATGAACTGATTTAAATATGTTTTTTAGTACCTTTATGGATCTTGAGAGAGGAAATGTCATTGCTCCCTATGCAGGCCTCACTGAGCCATTGGATTTCAACAAAAATATCTTAATTTGTGTTCTGAAGATGAACGAAGGTCTTACGGGTGTAGAACGGCATGAGGGTGAGTAATTAATGACATTATTTTAATTTTTGGGTGAACTAACCCTTTAAAAACTAAACTCAGAATCGATTCGAGAGAGGATCATGTATTGTATAATCGATGTATTGTCCCAGTCCTATTCATACCTATACAAAAAGTTAAAAAAATGGTACAAAGGAATACTATGGTATTTTGATATGTACTATCCCAGCTAACAGGGAACATTCTCAGAACTTTGGTTAACATTCTGGCAAGGTTCTCACAAATAATGTTCATTTAAAGTTATATGGTCTTTAATAATGTTCTCAAAACGTTAACATAAAAATATTATTTATACATTTTTCAAGAAGCATTTTTTCAGAAAAAATTTAGTTCAACGTTCATTTAACATTTTTTAAATGTTACTACTTGTTTCAGAATGTTCATAAAACATTCAAAAGTAATGTTCCCATAATGTTTGAAGAATGATAAAATGGAATGTTCGCATAATCAAGAACACATTTTTGGAGCATTTAAAAAATGATACATTTTAGAACGTTCAGAGAACATTCAGCAACAACCTTAGCAAAATGTTCTTAGAACATATTTTTGTTTGCTGGGATGATACTGAACAATTACCATATTCATATATATCATAATATCACGGCACTCCAAAGTATTTCAGTAAATAGCATGATTTTACCAGGGTCCAAAAAGACATCTCCACAAAATGGTTTTACCATAGTACTTGACCAAAAGACAAAAATAGTCTCTTATTTGAGTGTCTGCTGTATCTGTATCTCTTATTCTGCACTGATCAAGTATATAGATTGTTTCAAAGCAGCTTCACATTAATGAGCATGAAAATACAGAGTTCATCATTCATGAAACAAACTCAATTCAACTGTAAATCAGCTCTACAGAAGATATCATTATTCATCATTATTCAGCTTGAGTCAGTTCAGCGTTGAGTTGAACAGATTCATCTAGTCTAGTTGCATGTCTGATGAATCATCTCTCTGTTCCTCAGACTGAAGCAGCGCTGATGTACGACGCGGTGTATATGGTCGCTGCCGCGTCCCAGCGAGCGTCTCAGATCACCGTGAGCTCACTACAGTGTCACCGGCACAAACCCTGGCGCTTCGGCTCCAGATTCATCAGCCTGTTCAAAGAGGTAAATGCACCTGTTTAAACACTCGTGCCCAAAATGAAGCGGATAGTGAAACTACGGTCATCATTTACTCATGTACATTTGGAAAGACACAAGGATTAGCAAATGATGACAGAATTATCATATCTAATCTTTTAAACTCTGTCAGAGACTCCTGAACTCCAAATGCATCATTACTGACTCTTCTGGAAAGTGTTTTGAGGCACTTCTAAGCAGCTGCAGTGATTTATGTACGGACACTCTCTCTCTCCCAATGACATCTTCCAAGTGTTCTTGTCAGAGCTTCCTGTTTTGGAGGCGGTATTGTTGAGTCAGCATGTTGGCATTGCAGGCTGGAAGATGAATGTGTGTTGGACGAGTGCTTAATGGCTCTAGCTGAATCACTGAGGCTGGCTGTGCGGGTGAACTCATTATAGTTGGGGATGTCTTCATTTAAAGGTGAAGCATGTCATTTCTGCTCCACTAGTGGCGCCGAACGGAATTGTAACCAAATGGGCCGATATAACAACATTGACCCAACCAATAGCACGAATTTGGCAAGTAGTGCTCTCTGCAGAGCCAAATGACATCCAGCTCCATCTCTCGGGACGTAATGAGTGGAGTTATGTTTAGCGTAGGGTTATGGGTCGGTTAGGGTGTGGTTGGGCCATCTAGCTCCACCCATTGGCTTTGCGGCGAACAGCCTTTCCAAATTTGGGTCGGGATTACCTGTTTGTCTGAACCATGACCGGTGTGGAAGGACATTTTTTTTTATGTTGTTCTCCTCAGATATTTAATTGGATATTTATATATATATATATATATATATATATATATTTTTTTTTTTTTTTTTTTTTTCCTGTAATTTATTGCCATTTTCCTGTTTAAGGAAGATGGGTTTTAAAGGTTTCAAAATGTATTATTTATGGTATTTAAAAAAAACTAACTAAAAAAATAATAATTAATAAATATTATTATTATTATTATTTTTTAATACATTGTTTATAAAAATTGTAATAATACTATTATGGAAGAGGATTAGAGCCAAGCAATAATAAAAAAATAAAATCATCTTGAGATTAAAGTTGTTAAATTTCGAGGAAAAACTGATAAAATGTTGAGAATAAACTCATTAAATTATGAGAATAAAGTCATTAAATTACGAGAAAAAAGTAGTTAAATTATGAGAAAAAAATTGTAATTTAACGACTTTTTTCTCATAATTTAATGACTTTATTCTCAGCATTTTATCTCGACTTTTTTCTCGAAATTTAACGACATTTTTCTCATAATTTAACGAATTTGTTCTCGTAATTTAATGACTTTTTTCTCATAATTTAATGACTTTATTCTCAACATTTTATCTCAACTTTTTCTCAAAATTTAACAACTTTAATCTCGAGATGGTTTTATTTTTTTATTATTGCTTGGCCCTAATCCTCTTCCGTATACTATTAACAATTAATAACAATTAATAATAATAATAATAACAGTTAAAAAGGAATTGATTTATTATTATTATCATCATTATTAGTGTTAATCATGAATTGACAGGTATTTTAAAAACAAACTAAAAACAACAAAAATATATTTATAATAATTTATGAACATAATTTATTTAAACAACAAGAATAATAATATTAATAATAATTATTATTCTTAAATACATTAATTTTTTTAACTGTTTTGGAGCCATAAAAGTATATTTTAGTTTAGTTTGTATTTTTTCCAGATTACAAAAAAAAAAAAAAGTTTTCTGTTCTAATGTTTTCTGACACTTTCACTGAACTCAATGTTAGTTAATGCTTCTCTGAAGTTCTTTACTTCAGTGCTGCTGCTGGTGATGATGGTGATGATGATGATGATGCCATCTTCTTGATCTTAGTGAGAGCATGTGATACAGTTAGTACAGTCTATGCTGAGCACTGCTAGGTCTGGTGTGTTTAATCTAGGTCTGTTGATAATTGGAGCTCACTATACGTGTGACCCAGAGCAGAATGTGATAAAAAGGAAGGATCTACTGAGATTTACACTAGAGAATAATGACTAGAACAAATCTGGACAAAGGTCATGTGACCTCAGTGTGAGTATAAGAAGCAAATCTTTAAGACCTCCACTACTGTATGTGAAGATTATGAAAGCTACCCAGCCCACAGCAAATTAAAGAAATAATCCACTGGATTTGCACATCAGGCTTTACTGAATGTCTGTTGACTATATAAGTGCTGCAGCCTTGTAAATTCACATGTTCTGGGTAAAAGATCCACTGAATCATGTGTTGGGAAGATCGGTCTCTCCATTTGGCTCGTATCCACTCCGTGAGCTTCATTATAGAGTCCATTTACTAACAACTCGTTGCAGAACAGAGCTGATGATCTATTGCTCTGGGCACTTTGTTGATCATGTGACTGTTTGTGATCTATTGGTCTCTGGGTTTTTCTCTTAGCTGTTTGTCACTGGGTGAATGGGTCTGTTTTAGACAGATTATAAAAAGCCGAGAAAATATGTTTAAGGTAACAAGGTTGATGGCACATGTAGTGGTAGCAATCCAACACGCTTGACGCTGGCAATATAAATAAAATGTTTAATAAGCAAAGAAGAGAGATACGTAGATGTAATATACCTTAACCACACATAGACAATAACCGACAAAGGACAAAACCACACAGTGAGCGTAAATACACTGAGAACTAAACCAGACCAGGTGCAAATCATAAGTAACTAAAGAAACAAACTAGAGTGTAATGAGTAACCAAGGAAACTGAAACTAAACAGGTTGACAGTTTATATTTCTATTGGACATTATACATTACAAGCATTATGCTTAAGGTCCTGGTACTACAAAGTATTTATTTATAATTCATTAACCCTTTAAGCCCTGAAGGCATTTTTAGAGTTGTTGTTTTTTTAAGAGTGACATACACAAAAGTAAAGACTCGTAATTATAGCAAGGAGAGTCAAAAGGTAGGTATCATTTGATAGAAAACTTTTTACATTTTTAGAGAAAAAAAATGACTGAAACTGCTGATAAAATACAAAAAAATATAAATATATTTTATTATAATTTTACATATCTTTCTTATTTGACATGCAAAAACTCAGGAAGGAAATAAGGTAGGAGGACAATTATTATTATTTTTTTTTTTGGTGAAGATCAAATTTTGTGGTGATAGCATAAAGTAATCAAAAGTTACAGCATTTGGAATCAAGGATTTGTTTAACCCTTGACGCCCCCTAATGGGCATTTTTAAAATCATTTCTCCATGAGGAATATCTCATGATCGATGCAAGGGATTATGTTGATTTTGGACTCATTTCAATCAGGAGCATCCACTGTCAGTAATGTTAGTAATGCCATTTTCTATGATCTATGCATTTCATGAAGTTATAAGAGAAAATGCCACGTGAAAGCTACATTTGATTTTAGTTAACGCCTGTTCGCCTGTGGGGTTATGTGTCGTAGCACCGTGAGGAATATCTCGTGATTGCTGCATTGGATTATGTTTGGACTCATTGTAATCATGAGAATTTTCCACAATTGGAGCATGTTTCATGAAGTTACAAACCAAAACATGACATAATAAATGCAGCATCCATATATTATTTACATATGGGTCTTGTGGGGCTTCACGTACAAAAACTCGCTCAAGTTTAGTCAAAGCCCAAAACAATTATGCTTGTTGTATTCTACTTCATAAGACCTTTCAAATGACCTATGACACATGATTATCTGAGCTGCATGATGTTTTTGACACATTGCAGTATATAGAACAAAAAAGCATTTCATAAATTATGAAAATATTTTTATTATTTATCAGCAAAAAACTTCGGAGTTAATCAAACTGGCTACATTCATTATAAAGTTCAGACTCTATGCTTTCAAATGACACCTATTTTGTGTTGATCAAGGCAGTAGTTTTGAATATGATTATTAATTTTATGTAGCTAGGTGGCGCAAGCGGGCAGTACCAATTTTTTGTTATTCTTGTCAGTGTGCTTAGTAATTTGATTATGAATTTTTTCAAGGGGGGTGGTGTACTGCCGGCAGGACACTTCGGGCTTAAAGGGTTAAACTAATAATAATTTTATTTAATAATATATTTATTTATTTATTTAATAAAATACAAGGTGCTTTTTAGAAAAATATTTTTTTACATAATAAATGAATGCATTTTTTATAAAATGGATAAAGTTAATCATATTATATATTTTATTTAATGAATTAATGTATTTAATTAATTTGTTTACTTATTAAAAATTAATTTAATTAATAATAATAATAATAATAGAATAAAGAATGTAATGCATTTTAAATGTATTGTATTTTTAATTAATTTTAATAATGTATTAAATTAATAATAATTTTATATAGCCTATGCATTTATTTATTTAATATAAATACAAGGTGCTTGTTAGAAAAAAAAATATTTTTATGTTTTATATAATAAATAAATAAATGCATTTTTTTTATAAAATGCATTAAACTAATCATATATTTATTTATTTAATTAATGTATTTCATTAATTTATTTACTTTTTAAGAATTAATAATAATAATAATAATAATAATAATAGAATCATAGAAAAAATAAAAATAAGTAATCAATTTATATAGTAAATTATCTATTTAGAATCTCATTCCCTCTCTCTCAATCTTATCCTGTACTATAAAAAAAATGTCAGAAAGCCCCCAAAACACACAACAACAAGTGAGTGAGCTAATAAAGCGAGGTAAAGTAGTAAACACTGTGCTGGCGATGTGCCAAAAACACATTCTCAACTAATGATGATGATAATAATGCTGCATCTGGCCTCTAAAGTGGGACTTAGAATAAAAACAAATGAGCAATCAGAGTTTTATCATCTCTGTCCCTCATGTTTAATCTAAAATCAGATCCTCTTCTCTCTCCTCCTCTCTTGTAGGCTCAGTGGAACGGACTGACCGGACAGATAATCATAAACAAGACGGACGGCCTGAGGAAAGATTTTGATCTTGACATCATTAGTCTGAAAGAGGATGGGATGGAAAAGGTAAAAGCAGAAGAT